>NW_011626920.1:1311909-1388153 GCF_000204515.1 Acromyrmex echinatior
TCTCTGTTTCCTTTTTCAACGTGGATCTCGTTAAAGAGATACGTTCTATTGAACTTGCAACTTTATAGGAAAGAGAGCTACACTTGATATGTGCACATAAATCTCTTGATGAGCTCGATATAAGTATGTACCAAAATAAAATGATAGATCGTTTTGATATAATGCAATACATTCATTATATTAAAAGTCAGAAAAGCATCCCTCTTGCTTGAAACATGCAGGAACAAATACGGAAGAAAGAGAGAGAATCCGCGAGATTTAGTTCTTGCGGTTGACAATCGGTGAAATATTATAACCGTTTCTACTTGGAGTGTCAAACGGATGGTGCACACACCTTTTCATCGTGGCAAACAATCCTTCCTTTCATTCCTATTAGATGTAACGTAAAATACACGTATCCTCCACGTACCGTCGTCATTTTCCCACCGGCTATTTACGCTCGGCTATTGTTTGAGGCTGCTGTGGATTAATTTCCCGGTGCGCAACGGAAGAGACATCAGACAAGCGGCGGGTCGAAGGGCACAATGGATTAATTCGAGATTGTCTTATTCCGCCAGCCGTAACGCGGCCGAAACGCGGCCCTCGCAAACATCCAATTCTGTTCTTATTCGTACCTTGAATTAATTGGATTTCTTTATTTGACAAGACGAAACTGGACACCATACGTTATTAGGCAGCATCCACGCCTAAAAAAGTAGTTCCTGCGCAAGTGAAGATGACATTTGTAAATAGCGCTTTCTAGAATTGGCTGCGTTCAGCAGAGAAAGTAACTTTACAACTGTTATAAAATTCTTTAATATGATTGATCTTTGCCTTTAATTCCTTACTGAATCAAAATGTATAAATCAATCATATCAACAAATTTTACAAAAATTGCAAAACTGCTTTCTCTGCCGCAGCTTCATTCCAGCAAAAGTATCTAACAAGAATAGCCCGTCTTCTTTGACGAAGGAAGGAATGTGATTATCAGAGAAGTCGTATACTGCGGTTGACACTCGCAAGTGCTTTCTACCGTTTTATCGCGCAAAGGGACACACCAATCCCTTCATACATCCCCGCATCGTGTCCTGAATTTAGAAGACGTCGTTTGTTCCCATAAAGCGACATAGAAGTATCGTCGGTGGAAGGAGCTTCGGATGTCGCGTTTGAGATATGCAGAATGCCGGCACGCAGCTATTCAGCGTCTCGCGGAATGTACAGGGGATGGCATCGGGACACCCTATATTTGGTAGAGAGGCAGTGTATCACGTCTTGCTCGAATATTTCCGTAATGATGTACGAGCGAGATACCACGAGGGGCGCACACCAAGACAGCACTTAGAAAGCTATTCGCCTAACACCCATGATATACTTCTCGCGCCGCATTGAGAATGTTCTTCTTCATGGTAGATCCTGCAGGAGATCCTCTATTCGAAACTGTCACTTCGAATATTCTTGCAACGCTCCCTTCAAAGCTTCCGTAAATGTATACAGTAAGTATACATTTAAACGAAATGTGAAATACGTAGCAAATGCGTAACGAATCAAAACGGGGGAAGAGGGACAATAAAAATTCTCTAACAAGAAATTCCGTTATAAAAGCGCAAGAAACACACACACGATCAAGTTCGTGTGTTCATTTTATATCTTGCGAATGAATATGTATGCGTACAGGCGTACACTTAAATACATTTACTATAAATATATACGCGCAGCATGAGTAGTAAAAAAAAAAGTTTTCTACCGAAGCAATCGCGTCGCACTTCGCGGCTTTAAATTCTAAAGAGCGAATTAAGAGGATATTGAGAGTAATGTGAAGTGGTTTTATAGAATTGAAAACATCCTTTCACATATTTAAAGTATACAACATATATAAACGGTAAATTTAAAAACGCAGGGAATTAAAAAGTTATATATATATATATATATATATATATATATATATACTCCTCGAAAGTAGAAAGTATCTCGAAATTTATTCATGTGTATTTTAATCTGGGAATAGTCACATTTTTTTTTATGTAAATACCTGGAGTGTTTTTACCCTAAACTATTATTAACAACATAAATATTAGTGTGTGATTATACATTATATATTATTAATAGTTTTTCAATTTATTAGTATTTAAAAACTTTATGGATTTTCTAAAAAAAAAAGTAGAAACCAAACAAATATTAAATGAGTATGTTAAGTAACTTATTATGACATTATTTAAAAAAAATGATTTTAATGAATATAACGCTTTTTATTGTGAGTTTTCGATGGAATTTCATATTTAAATGTTCGTGAAGATTAGTTATTAGAAAAGAAAGAAAATATGTTAAACGATATCCATATAAAACAATATTTTACAATTAAAGAATCTTTCTAATCTGTAACGTCGATAATTTCGCGTTACGCTAATTATCTTATAATAAGAAATCGCATATGCCCATAATTTTAATATTGCAGTATCGCGGCAAAGTATGGATTATCGAGAGAATCTATCTGCCAGCTTTTTTCACTTCTCTCGCACATCTATCTTTTTTTCTCTCCGATTCCCTTGGCGGTACTTGTCGCCTGTCATTCCGAATGCGCATTTCCGCTATCGTTACTGTTGTTGACAGCACTTGAGGTAATAAAAGTAAGAGACAACCGCACGGCTTTCTTCGACTTTGCACTGGAAACGTCGAAAAATTCGGAAACACGCTATCTTGCCAATACACTCATAAAAACGGAAGAGTATCACATTTGCGACAAAATGGAACATTGACACGATTTCAACTTACAAACATTACGCTTGCAAAGTCAAATTGTGCCAACTTTCATCGTGAGAAGACGAAATTTAAATTTTTGACAGTATCTTATGCATTTCCTCGTTTGCATTCGAGTAATAACGTAGAACATCCCGGAGATTTTTCTTTTTATTCATATATGTACCTTTTACGTGAATCTTATCGCCAGATTAATTTGCTCAACTAAAATGACGAGGTACTTTCTTGAGTTACGAGTACACTGCGAAACATGATAAAATTTTAAAATAAATTTCTATAAATGGTTATCAAAAATTTCCAGCAAATTGTCGAATAAACTGCGATTTATAGAAACTCCAATATAAAAGATGGCATTCCACGAATATGTGGTACATATCCTGTTTTCCGCCTAAATGAATTATTGCAAAACTTTAAAATTAACAAATAACCCGCAGTATCGGGAGTTTTCAAAAGGAATGGAAGGAAGTGTTTAAACTTATATATGTGTATATATATATGTGTATATATATATATGTATACGTACAAAGTAGAAGATCATTAAAATGTCTGAATGTTGAGCCCCGTATAAAGTCGGCGCATTTATCATCTGGCTCAAACTTCACCCAATTCTCGCGCAAAATCCCGCATGCTGTATTTCGCAGGGATCGTTAAAGATAGCCCCGGGTGTACGGATCAACTTTTAAACATGATCGCACAAAACCCGCTGATGTACCTCCGAGATTATTAACAAGCGCGCGTGCGCGAAAGGAGGCATAAATAGATTAATCGGAGCAAAACTTTACGACTATACCCTTGTGCCGCACATTTATAACGCCGTTTTACAAGCCCCGTGTGCAAATGCGACCGTGAATCACGCCGCATGACAACAGCGTGTCGTACAAGAAAGCACTTCATCGTCGACCTCATCGTTGATTTTCACTCCTTGTCGCTTCTAATTGCGCTATAATTGCCGACTACGAAGTCACCGTCGCGTTCAACTCGTCGCGGTGCAAAAATTACGATGCGATGTTCTTTTTACTTTTAAACAAGCCGTTTTATGAAATCGAAAAGATAATTAATTTTCAGGGTTTGCAACTATAAACTAGTACTTGCGTTATTAAAGCCGGATTGCATCAACGCTACTTTGACTCATATTCTGGATCCTCTTTTATCGATAAAGTCACTTTTTTAAGGATATAAGTTATGTTATAGACACTTATGTTTAAAAGCGCCTTTATCGATAAAAAAAGACTCAGAATATCTTTGGCTTTAAGGGAGGCTTGAAACTATGTTTGTCTCTGTCTCTCTTTCGGCTTTAAAATAAGACAAAAAGAATTTTAAGTCTCGCTTAAAGTGAAAGTAATATTGGTTCAATCAATTGGGCCTAATCAATTGGACTTAAAACATATAGGTAAATTTTGTAACAATATAATAAACATATGATACGTATGTGTGTATATGAGTATACCATATATATATATATATATACACATGGTATACTTATATAGTAATTCAAGTTTGAATTATTTGAGCAATGAAGATCCAGCTTCTGGTTTTGCTGAAATATTTAAAAATTTAGCTAGATATAGATCTAAAAATAAATTTTGTTGTACTCTCAAAATAATGATGTAGGATGTTTAAGCTGATTGCTAGAATATCAAAATTTGTTATGACAATGCTTATCATGCTTGAGTTTTCTACACAAATATTTTGATAAATTAATAAATTAGTTCCGTAGTTAACTTTAAGTAACGCTAACAACGTGTATTTAAAATTCCATGCACAATTATTTTCCATTAATAAAGTTGACTTGTATTTCGAAAGCTATATAATAATTTACGGTTAGACAATTAACTACATTTTAGTTTAATTGAAAATAAACGTCAAAAAGGTGTATGCCACAACATGCTTTACTATTTTCACGACAAAACTACCACTGAAACAACTAGAATAACTTGTGAAATTTGTGGAGATAATATTGTGTTAAAAAAAAAACGTGTCAAGATTGGTTTAAAAGATTGAAAAGTAGTGATTTTTATGTAAACGCATTTTAATAAGTATTCTTTCATCGCGTATTTTGCTCGAAAAATAATGATAAATTTCAAGCCAAATACTTTTTTGAAATATTTCGAAGAAGCTGGTGAAAACTTATTTATACACTTAATCTATGTATAATATATCACTTTTCCTTATTTCATAAAAATGACATAACTCAAAAAAGTTTTTCGAAAGAAAAACTTTTTCCACTTGACAGAAAATTATTGATTAATCAAATAATGTCAGTAAAATGCATATTTTTAACATGATCAAATGTTATTTTTCATTTCACAACTTTTATAAAATTCAATATAAAATACAATTCTTCTTAGATTGTAACAATTTCGACAATTTTAGAAGTTAAATTCACTTTTAATGATTGATAGGATATATAATATTTACTTAACTTATTCATACTGATAATTCGAAAATTGCATTTTTTTTACAAGAGAGCGATGTATAATGTAAGAAATATAAAATCTTCACATTTCTAAAAAAATTAATTATTTTTTTTTAATAATATTTAGTCCCCCCTCCCCCCCAATTCTGAAAATTTTCGAGTCTCAAAGTTTTCGGAGAGATTTCGTTAATTAACGACGTTGAGCATGAGCAGGCAGATAAGTTTATTCATCGAGTAGGCTAACTTCACTAATTTTCAGCGTACAAAGGGGGAAACTTAGGGCGAGATAGATGGAATAGCCGGGAAGTGGACCAGATTGTCGACGTTGCTCGCCGGAAATTTTAGGTCAGGTTCCGTGCCAGATGTCATTGCACTTGACAGCCGCGTACGAATATAATTATGCCAATTTAATAAACCGATCCTGTGAGGTGAAATTGAATCGATCACAATGCGAAGTGGCTTGTCTCATCGCGCGAATTTAAAAGATATTAACATAATACAGTAAAGTCAGAATAATAAAGCTGAAAAAATTTATTGAATTTGACGCTATTGTTTTATGGTTGAAATATTTTAGAAGAGAATGTATAATAATTAATTACTGAATAAAGATTCTTATGATTAGAGATCATTTGAAAACTTTATAACCAGCATAGATCTCCAAGGGACGTCACTCTAAAGATGTCATCGAAGGCGTTCTAAGAATGTTCCCAAGATGTCCCTCAGATAAAATGTAAGTTATTTAGCTTTATATTTTGTTAATGTATATCACGATATCTCTTTTTGCATCACATAATACACTTCTTGAAAATAAATTATTTAAAATTAGATTAGTTTTCACTATTTTCTAGAAAACACGATACGATAAATCTTTCGAGGAAACTTCACAGGATGAATATCAGATAACGCAGAAACTACCAAGGGAAAAGCAGAGGAAAAAGAGGGATAAGAATGATTGTACGGATTTTCATATTCTATACAGAGAGAAAAAGAGAGAAAAGGAAGGTCTCACTTTATAGATTTACGCGCTTTCCTTTGAATGCTGAGGCACTTTAACGCCGGTAGTTAGCCTAACTATAATGCCTAACTACTTGTCAAGGCTTTCTTGGAAGATCTAAAGAACAGACTGTAAAGCTTTCATTATCTCGCGAGGATACTAGAAGATGAAAACAACACTGATACACAAATTATTTCTGAGCTCCAAAGAGAATTGCAATTAATCCCTCATGAAATTAGAGAAATTACTTTTAATCACGTAAATGCTATTTATTTATTTAAATAAATAACAACGTTGACTTACTTGAAAACGTTTTAATTTATTCATTGAATTTGTTTCTTCTTGTTTCGCTCTTAACAACTCTCTTGAACTGGAATTTTATTTTATTACTAATTGGAATAAATAGAGTCCCTGTTCTCGGCGGGGTAGTATTAATAAATCTTTAACCATGGCAGCCATACAGTCAGAACGAATAATAAGTTAAATTGCTTTTGATTAACTTCGCTCAGGGTTTACGTAGACGTTCTACATAAAGCTTGACACATATTTGTCGCGGCACGTAAAATCTCCATCGCAAGAACTCATTCGCTACAACCATCTGGGTCAGCGGATATAATTGCTTTTGTCTCTTCGAGCATTCGAGGCTGACGTTAATCCAGGGCGTACCTCTACCGTGTGTCTATCTACGACGTAACAAGACTTATTCCGGGCTCGACCGTGCGTTGCTTTTTCATCAGCGAGGACAGTCGCAAAAAAATTGCGCCGTCTTCCCGCCGTCTTCCCGTGACGTCTGGCCGCCAGAAGTTCCTCAAGCACGGATCCTGAATCCGAAATCAATTGTATCCGCGATCTCGTCGGATTTCGAACGCGTGACAAATTGTTATTCCATATCCCCCTGTAATGCTGTTCTAAAGCCAGTTGTTTGCAATACATGTAATGTATGATGTTTGCAATTTATGTTAATAATTCTAATTAAACAAAAAACAAAACGAATAGTTAATATCATTCTGTAATGCGTGATGTTTGTAATTTATGTTAATATCATTAGAAAGTTTCTCATCTATCAACTTTATACTTTATACTTCATGAGTAATCCTTGAAGCTTATTGTTAAATTCAAAAGGGCACGCGATGAATGTCTTATCTTCCTCGTTCTCAACGATAATGAGAGAAAGGGAGCACGAAATGGTTAATTAAGGGGATGAGAAGCAGGTTTCTGCAATGCATTCGTGCTACACGAATGTACGAATGCGCGATGAAGAAATGAAGAAACAGATTTTTTATAAACTGGATGAGAAGAATTGATCGCAATGAAAAATGATGGGAAGGACAAGATGTCGAGAGATGTTGCGAGGAAGGAGCGGATCGTCTCGAGACATTTCAGTTGTATTGGGAAATGGAATAAGTGATAACTGAGATTTGCTCGTTAATAGAATACGAAATCGTAGCTACGCACATAGCGAGCGAACGATTCATCGACACGAATTCATGCCGCATCGTGACCTTTGAGAATAATAACGAAGAAATCTAAAAATTCTTATGCTGGAATTTGCGCTAATCAATATTATAATCGCAAGAAAGATATCGAAACAATAATAGTTTTAGCACTATCCAAATTCCAGATATGGTAAATGCTAAAGTCATGTTATTTAGTAAAAAGTCCAACTGCACATACTCACTTTTCACTAAATATCGTGACTTTAGCGTTCACTGTATCTGGATACACGATATAGCAAAAACTCTCTAATAATTGAGACAAGATCATTAAACATGAAACATGCGCTATGTGAATTAATTGAGCATTTAGTGAGAGATGAAAAAAGTTCTCAAGCAGAGTTGCGACGTAATTTTTGCACAAAGTTAGTGTAAGAAATTCCTTTTATTGATTTTTTTTTATCTTTTTGATTTTTTTCAAATGATAAGTTTAAGAGCAAAAGCATGATAAAATAATGAATACTATTATATATATTTTAACAAAAATAAATTAAATTAAAGAAAATTGAAAATTGAAGAAATTGCAGAAAATTGTAATTAAAAGAAAATTGAATTGTTAAACATTTTTGACAAAGAGATTTATAATTGAATGGATCCAATAAACTCATCAGCTCGAGAGGATTAAGATAAGAGCAAATCAGCCGATTGTCGTTATTTTATTTATAAAAAATCTTTGACAATGTAATTTGGATACAACAAATTGTTATTGTTTTCCGTAAACGACGCAATACTTGATCGACACTTTGTTTTTTGTATACTCTTGCCTTAAATTCTCCGGATGATGGGTTTATTAGACCCAATTAATTATAAATCTCTTTATCTCAAAAATGTCTATCAATTTTCTTTACGTTACAATTTTCTTCAATTTCTTCAATTCTTTTCTTCAGTTTTCTTTAATTTGATTTATTCTTATTAAAATATATTTAGCATTCATTAATTTTCATACAAGTTACTATATGTCATTATTATTCTTTAAAATTAATTAGTGCTTTTCAGTTAAATAAATAAATGCATGGGTTTGTAAACGTCAATAATTGTGTTACAGACGTGTTTTGGCGTCAGACTCCGGAAAATTAAACTTGGATGCAATATTATACATACGGAAGTTCTATAATTATAACAGTATCACATTGACAACTTTATAAACACTATCTGTCTTTTGGTCCATTGAGCATTGGACGCCTGCGGACGTCTGCGGAATTTCTTCGGATCGCTTCATTAATTCACAATTCGTCTTTCTTTCCACGGTTGGACACGGAAACTTGAAATCCGACAGAAGAAAAGGCACTCTTTTATTCGCCGCACGTAAAAGACTGGATTCGCGCGAAGTAAGTTGTACCACAGTTATGAGAAAGTTCACCGTTTCATTTGATTCAAAACCGATTGTGATTCTTCACACAATTAATTCACTTAATATTTTTCCTTCTGTGTCAGAAATCTTATAGAGATTCCTGAGAAACTGTTTGAATTGGATATCTTCGTCATAGTTGCACATCAATTCGGAAATGGAGATCATGAGTCTCCCTTTCACTCGCTAACTTAAATAAAACTTCATTGTTCTTGGAATTAACAGTGAATGTAATAACCGATTAAAAAAAAAAAAGAAGAAAATAGAAATCTATACGTGCTATCGATTCGTCATCCTGTTTAATTGTTCGATCTTTTCAATCGCGCATGAATAAAACTCTCTCATCCGACGCGATCGCGGGTTCGACGAGTTCCATCGCGACGAAATACCGTTGACAGAAGGAAGTCCGTACTGCCCGGGGATTAAAGACCCGGCATTGCCGTTTAATTTCCGTTCTATCAAAACATGCTGATGCTGAGAGCCGAAGAGAGCAAGGACAAGAGGGGAGAAGAACAGTCGGAATTATTAATGAAGCTTCCCATCCGAATATAACGAAAGTACGGCTTTTGAATTGCAGATTTCTTCGGTGGATCGTGAACGAACTACGACAATCCCTGGTTAAAGCCGTCAGAGAAAAATGTCACAGACCACCGAGCGAGATTACAGATGCGAAACGATTTGTCAGATTGTTTTACGTTTCTCACGGTGAGGACATTACTCTACCAAGAGATTTCGTCGCGAGTGCAGCTCTTCCAAACAAACTTATCCTCTTAATTAAAGAGAAAAATTATTATATTATAATTATATTAGTCAGTAACTTTGTTATATTATATTTACGAAATATATTTAAATTAATCCTAGAACATGATAGATTCTCTAGATTAATTTTTATAACTTTTAAATATAAATATACAAAGATTATTGAGTGATGTTTACATATATATTAATATTTTTAGAAAATATTTGTAAGTTTGTATACCTATATATTATAGTTAAAAAAAAGAAAAAGTAAAGAAAATCATTATTTACCCTTTATGTTCCTACATGGAGAAAAATGGTTAAATAATTTTTATCTTACAAGATCAGTAAAAATATCCTAACTATTGTGTTTTCGTCGAACTTATGACGAACTTTACTTGCTTGAAATTAGAAATATCGATGTAAAATAAATAGTACATTACAACTATAATAAATCTATTCAAGTGATATATTTTACAGAAAGTAAATCATATTATTTATCAAAACTGATAAATACAAACAACTCTCAGGACTTTACACACTTCTATTTTTTTATTGAGCAGTAAATTTTGTCGCTAAGGCAAAACTCGTTGATAAAGTAAATTCTATTTAGGTGTATGATAATTTACATAGATTTAAATATAAAGCATATCTTACAGCTTGACTATACATCGATCGCTTATTTATCAAAAAAGTAAATAAAATTATAAACAAAAAGTGAGCATCTATATGGACCTATATATAATTTCAAATTATAATTTAAAATTTATTAAAATTCTAGCACATATTACTTTACATTTTTCTGCGTAATATTTTAAAAAATAATTCCCTATCTTAAATTAATAAATGCACGAATGACTAAATTGTGTGAATCAAGAGTTAAGATGATCAATCAGATGATCTGCCCGAGATGATGGGTGGATTTATTATATTGTGTGTCTGCGGCGCTATCACATTTGACGCATATGAAAAATCAATGCCATCGACAATGCACGGGTACTTCTTATCCTGATCTTGCCATAAATAGTCATGGTGGCATCGATTAATCGATTCAGATTGTCTCCGGCTCTCTCTTTCTCTATCTATCCCTGTACTGCGATGAAACTTCCGAGTTCCGAGTTGCCGACCAGATGACATAACTTTGCGTAGTTTTTTCCCGGGACGAAATTTGGTAAAGCGTTAATGTCATGTGATGACTGCGTCGCTTTCACGCTCGTGGGACTCACAGAACTTTAGTGAGATCGACGCGAAAGAAATCGCTCGCGCGTCCACACAAAGGAAATTATTGACGTGTGTTCGTAAGCTCGTTAGAAATTACGAGAGAGACGCAGGAAAGCAGGAGAAACCTGTCCCTCGTTCTTACGCGTAGACACTTGGAAGCATCTGCATGGACAATATTGATGACCGATATCGATGAGCGCGTGGTTTCTCGAACGGTTTCTGAACGGTTTTCATCGTTGGAGAATAGCGTCGATGAGAATAGCACGACGAGAGCCGGAGTTGATGGAAAATGTTAGGAATTTAATTCAGCTTACATACGAATATCCATTTTATTCGGCAAATCCAAAAAAAGGGGAAAAGGAAAACGAGACAGTATCGTACATGTAAAGCGTGCGGACCTATAATGTGTACGTGTACCACACACGTATGGTTTTGTTTAACTTTAGTATTCATTGAAATTTCAACCATGGAATATGGTTCACGGCGTGGCGCGCATCGTGGATTTATGAGCAAACGGGTCAAACCCCAACACACAACGCTCCAGATGATACTGGGGTGAGAAAAGGGCTGGAAGAAACCATCGGCCACAAAGACGTTATTAATATGAGCTCGCAAGCGCAGCCATGTGATCCGACTGGAAATTACTCGAAGGCTTCCCTCTCGACCTTCCCCATTTCATACAGCACAAGTCGCACCTTCCGAATGAATGTCCAATGTCTAATGTCTCACAGCGAAATAAAAATAAGTAATAAAATTTAGAGTCTTGGCAGAAGATTGACATATAATCTTAAAGCAATGTCTTATGACTTCATGTCTTTAATAACGCACAAGAACTATCTTATGACTTATGTCTTAAAGATATATAAATACAAAATGATTTTAAGACATAAGTCATAAGACAAAATTCTTGTGCGTTATTAAAGGCATAAGGCGTAAGTCATAAGACACTGTCTCAAGATTATAAGTCAGCCTTTCAGCTACGAATCTTAAAGCCTCGCGCATCAAATTATATACAGATATTCCTCTATGATCTTACGACTTACGGATTTTTGGACATATGACTGATATAATACGCTAAGGATTAGAAAAAGATGAAGAGTAAATTAAACCAAGATTAAAATTAATCTCTTAGTAAAAACAAGCATTAATTTACCTTTTTATATAATCTTGGAATTGTTTTCATATTCATAATGACTAGCAAGTAGCAATACAAATATTATTACTAAAGGAGAAAGAAGAAATACACAATGGATTTTATATTGTTTGATTTATGATAGATTATTATTATTATTATTATTATTATTACTATTGTACTATAGATTGTTATTGTTACTTTATAGATTACTATTTGACTTACAATCGAAGTTTTAAAATATAACTGTATTAAAAGTACAGGGATACCTATAGTAAGCTACTTTACATTTTACGTTGAACATAACGAAATGCAAATAAAAGGTGCATTAAAGTACTATGTCTTTCATAAAATATTATATATGTCGACTTTGTGCTGTCATTATAACGCAGGTTGAAGAAAATTCGTGTAAAGTACACTGTACAATATTTATTTCAATTTATAATCCGTTTTTGCACGTTCATTTACATGATCAGCGATTTTTATGAAAGACTGAACGAGTGAGTATCAAACACAAATTGACATTCTAGCAGGTTCACGTGAACTGACATTTTAATTAATTACCATAGAACAGTAGCGTAGAGGAGAGTTCTCGGAATCAAAGATCTCGGTAGTTCGCAAAGGCCACGACCGAGAACGGGGGCTCGATTGCCTGGTCGCGATTGCATTTTTATCTGGAAAATGACGAGGTAATCTGCGCTGACATTTCGTGAAAACGTTTTATGAGAATTCACAGCGCTGTTCTGACAAGTCATTCCAGTGCTCTTTCCTCGTCTCGCGTACGGAACAAAGTCATTCAGATAAAATATAGTCCAACGTCTAAGCATTTTAGTCATATCAATAAAAAATAAATCAAAATAATCTTTTGCATTTTATCTAATTCTCTTATTCGTAAGTATATCTGCGATCAGGCGTGAACAAGCTTTCTCTTGAGAAAGAAATTCTTGTAGATCTCTTTTTACATTAAAAGAAAAATTTCTGGAATTTACGACTGTAATTACATGCCATAATTATGGTACATAATTACTGCTATAAAGTTAATAATAACTATATATATAGTTATATTAATAAATATATAAGTATAATTGGCACCGATAATGACTATAATTATTAGGGATGCACTGGATATCTGGAAAAATATCCGTATTATCCGGTACTTTTTTACGATTGGATAGCTGGATATCATTAATCCGATATACAATATATAGACGGCTGAAATTTTATATTGAAAGTTTGCGTCACATTGATACAAAACTCTGTTCTTTTCAACTTTTTGTAACAATTTATCTTCCTTCTTTTCATGTTGGGGAGAAAAAAAAAGATAAACTGTGCAAGAAATTCAGCTCAGACTGCATTCGGGAAGTACAATATCAACAGCATCAACGCTATTGTGTTAGAGTAACTGTCTCTATTAATGTGCCTTTTAGCCAATTTACTTACTACTGAATTAATTATTAAATATTGTAGCTTTAATTTTATCTACTTGCAATCAATATCGGTTTTTCAACTATTTCTTTTTCTTATAATATTTCTTTAATGTAAAAAATATTAATATTTTATAATGCTTTTGATAAAAATAAAAAACATGTTTTTGTTCCTGTTAGTGAATCCTTTAAACGACGGCTCTATTAATGTGCCTCCAATTTGTGCCTATCCACATTTGACTCATTTTAACATATAGTTACTAAAACAGGTAATAAATTTAAGCTAATTGTTTATGTTAATATATTACATAAATCATTATTTCAATTATATTTATTTAAAGTACACTCACAACAGGGCACATTAATAAGAACAAGCTTAAAGTCTAAAATCCAGTATTACTGGATTCACATAAATTCCTCATATCTTTTGAAAAATATTTAAAATATTGTATTTTAAACTCAAAAAATAAAATATTATCTTCGGTATCGTGTATGCATTAATAATTTAACTTGACAAAAAAAAATATTTTTTCTTATTTATTTATGCTCTCTTTTATTTATGCTAGTTTTCTTTATGACTTACCGAAATACACACAACAAAAACTTACAAAAACACACTAATAGGGACAGGCACAGTAATTGAAACAGTTACCCTATTCTCTCTCTCTCTCTCTATTTTTATCATTCATTAAATCTAAAACAATTAAGAATAGGATATATAGAATGATGCAATAATAATGCTGATAGCTCACTGTTAAAAAGAATAAACCTTTGCCTAAAAACTTTGCTGTAACGTGGTATAACTGTGTAAATACTCTGAGAAAATATCATAAATTTTATGATCAATTAAGAATTAAATCATAAAATATGGCACAAAGATAATTACGGAATTTTTTAAAATATGAATGAAAATTTTTTGAAATATGTAGTGATAATGAAAAAAAATTGAATATTGTGATTTTACGTGAAAGAAGGAAATTGTAAGAGCGAAAACACATCAATTATTCTCTACTAAATCTTTATAGAACCATGAAGAGTAAACATTGATAATGAAAAAGAATATCCCAGTCTGAAAACTTTGATTTCAAAATACTTGAGTAGGTACTCCATCGTCTTCCATGCATTCGGAAAGACTTTTCAGTGCAAGAAAATCAGTTTATGCTCATAATTATGAAATAGATTGTTATCAGAAAATGCTGAAGTGTTATTGCTGATTATGAAAAATTTATTAACATTAAACTTTGATTACTAAGCATTGTTGAAACTTTATTTCAAACAACCCTGTTCTACAGCTAGTTAATTATATTGTTATTTTTTCCTTGCTTCTCCTTTTTTTGAATTTTGAGGAATTTCACAGTCTAGCCAGGAAAGTATCCGATATCCGGCCGGATAATTGTCCTATCGAATATTTAGCCAAATATCGGTGTTACATTCTTTTCGAATATCCAATATCCGATATCCAATAATTTTACTATCCTACATCCTTACAAATTGTAATCATTATTATCATAACAACAATTACAATTACATTTAACTATGATTTATAATTTTATAATTGTGCTTGGGACAACTACACGGAAAAAAAATGTTTCCTGCTGTAGCTAATATTGGTTTATTAAAATATATTTGCTGCCACAACTATAAATTTATAAACTACGGTGAAATGGTTTGCTGTTACTACTATAATATAGGTACACTGCTAAGACATTAACTATGATACCTATATTTTAGCTATCCATATTTTTACACCTACCATTTAGTTATCACGCAGTTTTTAGTTACAGCAGCTTTCTTTTTTCAATATGTATTTTATATGATAACATGTAATTATAGTCACAAATATATATGTACCAAAAACTTTTCTTTCAATGTAGTTCGATTTATGATAAAAATATCGAGATTTTGAAGATTCAAGACACGATTTAACGGAGGCCGTTTCTATCAATATTTATCTTATACCTTCCATGCATCGGCGGTTTTCCCAGATAAATTTCCCAGATAAATGAAAGATGCGTGTAAAGCAACGTGTACCTCCTATTGAGAATCTCTTTCGTGAAATTTGTTGAAATCCTGTCCCATCATTCGTTTTGCGACCATGTGTATTTGAAGATCGTTCGTATCGTGTCACGTTTGCCGTTTCCTCGGCGGCCGGAGAAGCGTTCCGTTTTTCTCTTCGTTGCGACACGAAGTTCGACACGTAAGAAATCAAATGGAACCACCATCAGGGACGGTCGTTAACATTCACGAGCGAACGCGGCTCGTAAATCATTTTGACAAATGCCCGGGATGCCGACGATAAATCGCAGACGAATTTTTAATCCGCGAAACGAGCGGAAGAAAGGATTAGATGGCGGACAGGAATGCATGGGCGGAAGGAAGGAGCGAAGAAAATGGAGTTTCCCAAAGTGGGAATAGCCGAAAATAAGTTTTTCGGAGCAGCATGATACGCAAGAGGCGGATACAATGAGTCATACGATTATATTCTCCATCCATCGTTTTTTTTTTCTCCTCTACCATACTTCTCGCTTCCGCTGTTGAATAAAAAGCTTCAGAGAAATATAACATTCATATATCAAACATACTTTTGTATTTTAATTATCTGTTGTATTATTTATAAGTCTCATTAACTTTCAAATAAATCACAAATTGCATATAAAATTGTATGAAATATATATTATGCAAATTTCCTCTGCTGAATATTCTCGAGCTGCAGCTCACGCGAATTCGATCTCGGGGGAGAAAAAATAATACTCATCAAAATTCACTTATATATGTCCAGAGTATCAAGCGAAATTAATTCGGCGAATGAATCTCGCGGGATTGATAAATGTTAACGTGTGCAATATGCAACTGTACAGTTGCTAACGATGCCGCTTGATCGAATTATTACGTGAATCACGCAACGTCCTACACTCAGCACAAGACAGAAAACCAATATAAAATGAACGTCAAACAGACGAGGTTGACGGTGGCGCGGTAGAAATTAACTTACAAGAATTTGCACGAACGACGAGGAACGTCGTAACTTATTGCGCCCCCGTGGATTCTAAATTAAGGCTTTACCTTCACGAGATGCATATATGCTTTCGTAAAGCTTATAGTCACCTGTAATGCAGTAAACATTGCTGGCACACGTTCTTCATTCGAGTATCGCACTAGTATCACGAAAATATTAAATTCTTCAAGAAACACGATGTGCATTAACGCCCGCATTATTAAAGAGAAATCGTTACATTGACAATAAATAGTAATCGTTCGATTATAGCCAGAAAATGCGTCTAGAAAAAAGTTTGCGAAAATATTTCTTCGATTTTCACGAAGTTCCATCAATAAGTCCAACCAGAATCTACCATAGCAAGTATATAGTGACTTTTAAGATACGTATAACCATAAAGGTCAAAACCATTGTTATCATCATTTATATAAAAGGCAATGGTTATATAGCATTAATAACAATGTAAAAATGGAAACTATCTATCGAAAGTAAAATATAACACAAACATAACAGTGTATATACAGAATCAAATTTCCTTTAACTAAAAAATTACTTAAAAGGCGTACACGCTTTGCTTTTTATGCAATTTTTTAATCAAAGAAAATTTGTATTTATAATTCTGTACATTGTTCTATTATATTCTATTATATTTTATATGTGTTATTTATATATACATTTTATTTTTTTAGTTAGTTTTTTAGTTAGTTTTTTAGATAATTTTCGTTTTTACGTTATATATTAATGTTGCAAATTATATTTTCTGTATAAACGATAATAACGATGGTAGCTGATCTTTAGAATAGATGAATCTTACGAGAATTAAAAATTGTTTATTAAGTGGTACAAGCTCAGACATGAGAAAATGACCTAATGATGAAACTAATGATGAAACTAATTAAATAGAATTTAATTACTCTACTTATTTACGCAAATTGTTTATTCTTAAGTATTTTCAGGTGCATTATTAATTAGAGAAAATTAATATTTAATTCTGTATACTGTTTATATACAGACAAATGTATATTATTTATTAATCTTACATTTTAAATAAATTTTTATGTTTCGATAATTCCTAATATACATATTTAAGATTCATTGAAACTGAATCTAATAGAAGCTATTACGCGTTTAATGAGAAATTAGCATTATGGATGTTTATTGTTCAGTGATAGGTATCGTATTGTCAGAAAGCAAGAAACCGCGAAATAAGTTCTATTCAGAGAAATTCGGTACCTTTAATCTGAAAATCTGTTGTGCGACGTCAGTAAGCGACAGCAGGGGCCATTATTTTCCAATTTTATGCCGTTTCGACGTGCAAAATAGCATCTTACAGTGTTGACAAGTAGGACAACGTCGTCGCGGAGAAAAATGGCTGCCCCGGGAAAAGATGCGACAACAAAAAGATCGCGCCGTGTGGTACCGCGAGAAGTATCTGAAATTCTCGCCCGGAAGTTTTATCAAGTTTTCGACCTGCTGGAAGTGGGGTCGCGGGCGAGATGGAACTGGAGAGCGGCGATGTGATCGAGGTTGAGAAGGGTCGCCACGAGAATGCAGCTCTTTCATTGCAACCCTCGCCTCGAACGCATCGTGGCTCCTCCATACCTTCGTTACGTGCACTGTGAATAACGCGATAAATTATTGTCGTCCACCTTCTGCACAAAATCTCCTATCAAGGGGTCACGTCCCGAGGTATCTCTGCAATAATTTCGCGAGGTCTCAAGATATTACGTGTCATTGTAAATAGCTTTTGCATTTGAGATAAGAGAGACGAATGAAAGTCGAATATCAAGAGTCCGAGATGTTAAATTTATCTTAAAATTTAAATATCACGGTAATACGCTTCTCTCATTACGCTTTACATCACAAATGCCTAATCTTCATGCCAAATACGTCATGAAAGGAATGCCAAGTTCTTGACATTTAATTTCCATAATATATCTCTCTCTCTCCATAATATATCTCTCTTAATTTACATATTAAAGCTTTATAAATATCTAAGTATCTAATATCTAATATCTAATCTCTCTTTGATTTCTAGTATTTTAATTATTGTGCCATTTGTGAAGAGACAGCAAGAACTGAAGCAAGAACTCAAGTTCCGATTTGCATTTACTTTAATTTTGTTTGATAAGCATATCTTAATTAATTGCAAATTGTACTTATTGCGTTATAGACTTTTTGCTTACATTTATTTTTGGAACCACTAATATTACTATTTTACTTTATTTCAATTCGAGTTATATATAGTTACCCATGTTTTTACAAAATCAATATTACAGAGCTGCTAAGGTTCTTAAGCTTCCCTATAATCAATCAAATCAAGTGTCTTCAACACTCTCGCAATTGCTATACCTCTGAAACATTGCCAAAATACGGCTCATTATCCAAGCATTACTAGATTCAGCACGATATTAAAGACTCATTAAGCAGCATATGGCCACCAATGGGACAGCTCGAGAGAGTGTCGAGATTGAGAAAGAGAGAGAGAAAGGAGAGGGAGGAAGATAGAGATAGAGAGAGAGAGAGAGAGAGAGAGAGAGAGAGAGAGAGGAGGCTAAATGGCGCGAAAATGACAAACGCGAAGGTCGAAAGCTTTATCAGAACTTTCGTAGCGCGTACGCACATCAAAGTCTTGGAGCTCGTGAGCCCTAAAATTAAACGGAAATTACTTTAAGCTAATAGGTATCGAACTACCATCGTGACGTAAAGCCGAAATTACGTGCTTGATTTTCCAGTTTCGTCTATTTAGCCGTTCCGCTTGCAAGGAAATATCCTCAAATCATTTCGAGAGTCGAGAAAAAGAGAAATCAGTTCAATCGCGAACTTGTTCCAGTGTAGTACGATCGCGCCTCTAATGTAAGTTATTTCATCAACAGCTGTGCTTTGGTTAAGAGGATTTTAAAGAACACTATTTCGAGGTAAATGCAAAAAACAAGTGAGAAAAGTTCGCCTTTCGATATTGAGTGCCATGAATGGTATGCTCAATACGTTCGACACATATTACTCTAAAAGATATACTTGAAAAATTTACAAGTAAAAAGATCTGCACGCGAAGAATGGGTATTGTGAGGAACACTGTATGACAGCGGTCTACATTTGAACTAGGTCGCGGGCGTTCCAGGCGGAATTGAACTCTTCGTCTCGATGCATTACTTCCGGCTTGCCGTGAAGTTTTAAGCCGTGTATACGATTTGTCGATACGTCAGCGGAGGCTATACTTTTTAACGCGCGGTTGATCTTTCAAACGAAATATTCGTCGCAGCAGTTTGAAGAGTAATACGTCCGAAAGTTTTATGTAACAACTTGCTTGCAATTTATTAAATTTAATATGGCAATTTTTAATGCACCTAAATATTTGTATATCGCTTATTTGTGCTAAAATAACGATAAACTCAAAAAAACAAAGTTTTCTAGAAAATGAATTTAACGGTTTGAATCGTTAAAATTTTGTAATATTAATTTTGTAATATTAATTTTTAAATGTATTGGGTGAGTGGAAAAATTCGTGCCCGATTTATTATTCAAACAGCTGCAATTTTGTTAAAAATAAACAAAATTTAAATTTTAAAAAAGGGTTTTAAAGCTTGAAGTCTCTACTTTTGAATGGTTGCTATATTTTTTGAAGTTTTTTTATGTAAGTTTTGTAATTTTTACATATAGAAAACTACGAGTTAAACAAAACGGGAAATTTTTCTTCACTTTGTGGGCCTGTCACATGTCCAAGAAAAATTTGCAAAAATTTTTTAATTTCTAATGTAAAAGCTTAAATTTTTCCCTATAAAATCGTTTTTAAAACATGTCCATATGATTTTTCATTATCAAATTGTTACGAATTAAATAAAAAGAATATTTGAATTGCTCGTAACTCCATCAAAACCATTACAATTAAAAAAAACAGATTCTTAAATTCTCTCATCAGATAGAATAAAATTTAAATTTTATTTTATTTTCAACAAAAATAGCAGCTGTTTAAATTTTGAATAATTGCACGAATTTTTTTACACTTATTCAATATAATAATTTTGGAATACAGTTGAACCTTTGTAAAAGTCTTAACCTTCCATATAGTAATCGAAATGCGCATAAGTATTTATTTACTTTTACGGAGATTGATCGATCCCGATAAGTTACTTTTATAAAGATTCGACTGTATGTTTTTTTTTTCTAACAACTAATATTAAAGGAATAAAACTATGTTCTTTGGAGTATGTTTTTTTTCTTTATATTCTGTTCTTTTTTTGTAAGCAACTTTAAAATGACAATTATTGAGTTATGCCATTACAACAACAAATGAGTGACATAATATATATACATTGTAAGTTACAGCAACATAGCTCAGCTATGCAACAGCAGCATAGACTGGTTTTATATATATATATAGGATATATATTATCTTTTTATATTTATTTTTTATATTAATAAAAATATTGTGAGATGAAATTAGTCGATTATTATTAGGTACGCTATGTTGGGGCTATACAAATGTCCTTACGTCATCGGGAACCGACGGCGTCATCGACAGGATTACAATAGCAAACACGTATGATGATAGAATGCATATATGACCACGATCGAACCTGTTATTCTACGTGAGCCAACAAAGTGTCACGAAAATAGATGTCGATATATGAATATCGAGGGCTCGACAAACTCATGATTATGGAAGACCTTCGGGAGCGCTGGGCCTTTCGTACCTGCCAAATAGTCAGGTTAAATTTATACTCGCCGTAGATGAGCTCATCTAAATGCTTCTCTAAAAGCCTAGCATATTCGCTCTTTGTGTATGGAAAATGACTGCGTGTCTAACTCGTAAATAAAAAGACTGAAAAGACATTCATCGTGCTCGCGAACGGTCGTATTCCTCTTTTTTTACATTCACTTCACTTTCATGATCTTCGATTCAATTCGAGACCGATTCATTGTTTCGCGTTGTACCATTTGCATCGGCGACATGGTACATTTGTAAACAAAGCTCGATTTCGTGATTTATTTATTTCTTCTATTAACAAGATAGAAGTATTCTCTGAGACTGAGATTTTTGCTGCTTCTTTTGAGTCGCTTGAAGAGAAGAAAAAGAAGAATATCTTGCTTTCTTAGATAAACGAGAGTCGTGCAAACGAGTGTTTGTTTGGTGAACGGAAGTGAACGTGATTCATTTGATGCTCGAAAACAAGCAATGGAAATGCTGAGAAGTATCTTCTTTTAAGCAAATTCCATACGTCAGTAATAAAGTCTAAATTTCTCCTACTTTGACTATTTACATTGACGAATAACGAGATAACCGACGTATCGCTAAATTATGAGGTAACTTTGAGGCTCGTGGTGATAATAAGTCATGTCGTCGAATGTCCGATAGCCAGCTGTCGGATTGTAGCTATGTTATGGCGATGATGTTCTAATTTCACCGAACAGTGGCCCGATTTCGCTGGCCGACAACAACGCTGACATTCGTGAATTCCACCGCAGGATTAACGGCTGTCATCGAGACTGTTACAAATCCGACGTCAGTGTAGGACGGTCCAATCGTTCATCTTCTTCAGAAAGAGATCGAAGAATTCGCGGGTTGAATTCTGCTGATTGAAACTTTGCAAGTCGTAAAACGCAAATAGCTTCAAGGGATGAGGAGACGGTGGCGTTCATTTAAAATCAAACTTGAGCGGTAACGCGGCCACGTCGGAAGGCAAAAGTGTTTGTCCGTTCTAGGAAAACATCGTAAAAGGTAAGAAAGCAGAATCTGCGTTTAATCCAGTTTCGTTGGAAGTGTTATATTGCCTCTTTTCCTTCTTGTTTTCCTGCGACAACGTCGATACTGACGAATAGATAGTTGTAAAGTTGACGTTCTTGAAAATAAGACCAGTACAAAGCCTCACGAACATAAAGAAATTATAAGAATTATCAAGAATGCCTTCAAGGAGACAGCTGCTTCTTCTCTTTTGTCTTTGTTCTCATTGCATTTAGAGACCCGACAAGATAGTATTAACAAACGTCTCTCAAACGGTATTAACATTTACAAAAGGAAACAGCATTTTATCCAGCCGCCCATATTGTGTACCAAGAGTTTAATAAACGTGAATACAATACAAGCCAATATTCATTATTCGTTGAGTTGAGAATATTTCTTCAGTGATCTCCCACAATATAATTTCAATAAATTTTTTATTTCATCAATTTTTAAATATTCAAATTTCTGGCTGAAAATGTCATTTCACACAGTAATTAAAATTTTAACGAAAAGTGCAGTAATTGTGAAATCGTTAAAGCTAACCTTGAGATCACTATCAAACAGAAGAGGTATGAATACTGCGGAGGATGCATGAACCACGAGAAATCATGATACGCACGATAATACAACGGCAATGAGTCAGATTATGCAGCTGCCTACTAGGCGGACCTGATAAGAGTGACGTATAGCATGATAGGCACGTTAACGTGAATCGCTATAAATTATAATTTCATGACTTCCGCAATTAATTCTCGAAGGAATCGTGAACATCGAGATATTAAATCGTGCGCGTGGAGGAGGTGAACAGTCGAAATTTCGACCCAAAGTCAAAGACTCGTTATAGCCGTCATCTTACAAACTGATGTCATCGACGAGGTTTCTGTTTTTATTTTTTATTTTTTATTTTTTGATCTCATTTTGCAACTTTCGGTGCATCATGTGTATACCTTTTCAGAATTAACAGCGTCGAACGCGCGGTACAAAGGAAACGGGTCGCGGCAATTCGGTCAAATGTATTTTCCCCGACCTATTTTTTCGAAGCTTCGTGTTTTTGACTTCGAGATACGTGAATATTCACGCGGATGTTTTGATTGCTTGCAATCACGAGCGATACCGAAAAGACAAAGTTTCCAAAGGTGCATAATAGTAAACACCGCGAGTAAAACCTCAGCCCGAGCCTCAGCCCACATTTTGACATTTTATCAGATACAAACGTATCCCAGTTTTACTACGAATCTGTGTATGTACCGCTTTTCTAGGATTCGAAAAAGCGACACTCAAGCGGACGTGTATTCGAGATCTATCAACGATTATGTGACAAAAAGATCCAAGCGAAGATGAAAAATAATTATATTTGATATTTAACTCCCTCCGAAGAAAGAAAGAAGGAAAGTACGGGTACAAATTATTATAATATCCAAATACAAAACCCAGGGGAAATAAGCAATCGTGTTAGCGGGGATCTCCCAGGACGGCGATTGCGAGCGGCGACGAGGATTAGGATCAGATTTACTCGGACCCTTTTGTGTAATCCCTCAACGCGAACGCTCGAAGTAATAAAGCGATTGCGCACCTTGTATACTTACGACGCCATATCGCTTTACTACTTCCAATGAATAAGGAACTCTAGAACGCGGGTGACACTACATTCGGATTACCAGCTTCCAGGAATGGGAGATTCGCACATAAGAGAGTAGAGATTCCATATTCATTCCATTTTCATCGCTTTATTAAATGTGTCCGCGGAAAAACGGACCTCCATTACGTGATTGCCTATGAGAGTCTCGACTCATCCGAACCGTGATTAACTGTTTGTCTATTCTACGCGATCAGCTACATTTGTCTCTCTTTGCTTATATAATCCCAAAATCAATTTAGAATTAATTAAAAAAGCTTTAATCTTAGAACGCTATCAATATGTAAATTTTACGTACAAGTAAATGAGATCATTGAGACATTGAATGTTAAGCTATACCTTTAGTGGTCATTAGGAGGTCCAATCTGCTATTCTAAACGTCAGGATAAGAGAAGACAAGAATTAAAAAATTCTATTATACGTATATCAGTTTAAAATCTCTGAAGAGCAGTTTAGTAAAGTAAAGAAGTATTATAACAGAAAATGTGATAAGTGATTTCAATTTTAAGCAGTTTTATGTATTATTTTTTATATATTATTATTTTTTTGTTGTTATATATTTTATTTAAACGTTATGAGGAGTTAAATTCAATCTTAAAATAATATGGAGAATATAGTTTACAATAATCGGATTACACATACTTTATATTATTTTAAAGTGGTTCTTTAGTAAAGTGCCGAAAATTTGGAATAACTTACCAGGCTCAAAAAGTCTGAAATTATATTAGGTGTTGGAATTAATTCGTAGCGTTTTTAATGAAAGAATGTTATTTATTTCACATGAGCATTAAAAAATACATTAATGAAAGTACTTCCCATCACTTGTAAAACGCTACAAATTAATTCCAACACCTAATAAATATTTGCATAATTTGGATGAAATATTAAAAATATGTATATCTTAATAAATTAATATGGAACATATAATAATAAATCAAAAGCTACATCTTTATCGAACGAAAATAAGATAAGATTATGTTTATTTTTCGAGATTAAATTTATATGCATTTTTATGCACATAAATATCTTTCCAGAATGGTAATTTTCCGTGAATCTATTACTTTTTTATGACCATTAAGATCGTAATTTTTTAAACTATTATAATCTCATTTTTGAAAAAAGTCTATGATAAGATTTGTGTGCAGTTAGTCAAAAAAGCGTCTGCGAGCCTTATCTGTCACTAAGTTACATTATCAACATTTTTTTTCTCTTTTACTTTATTGTTAATCCACCGTAGAATTTTGCACGTCAATTTCAATATTTCAACTTCATTACATAAAAAAATTAAACATTTCTACCGATAACTCGATTTACTAAAGAACGACTTTAATACTGAATTTTTGATAGTTTATTTCTTCTTTCTTTCTTTTCAAGTTAATAATTAGTTCATTTGTGTTTATAAAAGTTCAGATTATAAATATTTTGTTATTAAAAATATAAAATGTACGGAAATCAAGTGTTACATTAATTATGATTAATATTTCCTTGTACGTAAAATTTATCAATAGCAATATTGTACTCAACATCGATAGCATCTAGTTAACTAATTAGACAATTATGATACTGAAATCTTTAACTTTAACTGATTCTTTTTGTCGCGATAATAATCTTAACGTTATACGTTGGATGCATGGAATTTAGCATGGAAATTTCAGTCCGTGATATTGCTACTTCGTCAAAAGTTCTGTGCAAACATAATCTAATCTATCTTGGCTTTTATCCTCTTCTTCATCAAACGCGAAGAAATTACAACGCAGCATTTTGTACGATCTCAGAAGATCCGACTTTCCTCGCGCTGCACTCCAACAGCGTAATTATGTTGACCTTTGAGATAAATCATCGTTGGATCTCACATGCCGCAAGCAGATGTAATACCTACTTGCGAAAAGTCAGTTTATCAGCAAGATTACACTATTACTGCGGAATTGGACCGCTAGATACCGAATATGTATATATATTTTATATATATATATATATATATATATATATACGTAGAGCATATAGCACAGAACGTCCTTCCCGAAATCCCAATTTCATTGGGGGAAGGGGGCTATAATCCGTGCGCAAAACGCCCATCGATATGCATGTAACTGTGTGCGCATAATCGTTCGGTATGAGATAGATCGACGAGGGGAAAACGCGAGAATACATGTCCGAATGTATTTGTGTCGAGGAGTTAATAAGTCTATTTCGAAATAATTCTTGAATTGCTGCAACAGTTCAAAAAGTTTACAATTATTAAGCATTTAATTCCGAATATTATTATGAACATAAATTGTAATCTTTTTATCATGTGTCAATTACGATTGATAAACAGCTCTGGCGATTTTTCACGATTATTGAATCGAAAAAGAAATTTCGTAGTCGATATAAGTAGATAGGTAGTAGACTAAAAATTTCTTACTTATGTATGTAATAATTATATTTATGACATTCTATCTTCTGACGATTCCACTGACAAATAATTTATTTGGTCATAATCCGACTTGCATTGTCCATCCATGGTATATTACTTTAGGAGACAATAAAAAATTTAATCTTTTTTTAGATCCATCTTTTTAACGAATCAATGCCATTCATTCTTGTTAAAATGTGTAGCAAGAAATTATGTAATGTGAAACTCCGCTTTAATTAAAACTATCCGGTGGACAGAAATGTCCAACAAAATTGTATATTTATTACAAACGGAAACATGTTTTGTGTGTGATTTTAATTAAAACAAGTTTCCATTATTAATTAGAAGCAAAAGAAGAAAATGCTCTTCTCAGCTAAATTGGAGGCTGAATTTATTCGCAAATTCTTATAAAATTATAATCTTTTTGTAATTTTCGTAATAATAAAAATGGTCCTTGAGTCATTATTAATTTCTCGATTGCGCGAGCGTATTGCACTCATATAAAAATGCATAGCGGTAGTTTTATTAAACGGCAAGTAATTATTAAATGTGCCATGTTAAGCATAACATTTCCGATAAACGAAGTGCGATAAAATTGCTTTAATAATTATATACTTGCCAACACTTAATTAAGTAATCTTGACAGCTCTGCGAAATAGCGACTACGATTAGTTGCTATAAAAATAATGTACAATAATTTTTTCTAATAATATCGAATGGTTGATATTTTAATAAGAAACATAAATCGACAGCTCAAGACGTTATCCTCGCAAATATTTTTATTACAACTACTTATAATTCTACGAAACTATTAATATTAATTAGAAAATATCGGACATTTTAGCAAGATATTAATGATGTGTCAGCAATCCGAATATTAAAAAAACTAATTCTTCGTGATATCCTACTGCAGGTACCTAAATACATCACACGCACACACATCGTGAACCCTCTCACAGCATGCAGTTTCAAACGAACTTTTGGGCATCCCCTAAACCTCATAACGCCCTAACACATTTTCAAAATCACAGATCAAACTGCGCATTATTTTGATGTAACGCAAATTCGCGTAGATCCTCGTCAATATTGATTTCCATAGAATATTTCACGTCTTTGAAAAAGAGATGATTTAACTTTGACGCAACACTCACCAATGCAGATGACGAGCGCCACGGCGAGAATCGGCGGGAAAGCCTTCGAAGACGAAAGCATGCTGCGGCCGGGATCTCAGCGAGAGTGGAACAAGAATAAACACCCACGGTAGAGACGAAGAGTTACTCGGTCACTTTGAAATGTCCACGCGGGGCCGAAAGTCGGACTGACGGTACCAACCGGAAGGGGCGGGACCGGAAGACGGTGGCCCGCGCGGAAAACGGAGAACGAAAGGAAAAAGGCACTACGAGCTTGGTGACTCGCTCGTTGATCACTGGTAACCCCGCGAATACGTGGTCCACACCCTCTATTAACACCAAGGATCGATCTCGATCCCCTACTGGATATGGATTTAGGACGCGAACAATTTTCCTCTTCTTCCAAAATATCCCTTAATAATATTGTCTTCGCGAACGATTGGCGCGGCACATCCGCGCTTATCTTTCTTTTGCTTCTTGCCCCCCCCTCTCTATATCCCCGCGCGATTAATCGACAGAGAACGTTCGCGGGTGGTACCCCGATTCGGGGTGAGGCAATCGGGGGCAGGAGGGTGGTTTTTTACAGGGAGGCGCGTTCTACCACCGTATACGTCTGTTGCGGCGCCAACGTCGGACTGACTTTCTCTACGTTACGGCCGCTCTGCAGCAGTGGCGGCGCGTCGCGCCGTTCCGCGCCGGACCGCGTCGTCGCGCGGGTACATCTCGCGTCACGTGTGCGTCCGTGGGCGTGCTCCGGATGCTGCGGGCCGCCGACGCCGAAGGAACCGGGGAACGTACTCGCGGGCCCCCTGATGAAAAGAAAAATCAAAGCGTAAATCGGATGTAATGGAAGAGTGAGTAACAGAAGCGTGAGCGAAAGAGGCGAAAATGGGAACAATGAAATGTAAAAGAAGCATTTACGCTTCTTTTACATTTTGATGTTTCAATTTTCGCTTCCTACAAGTTTCGTTTACGCTTCTGTTACTCTCCTATTATATTCGACTTACGCTCTGATTTTTATTTTCATCAGGGGACCCCTGGCAAAGTGAAGCGACCTTTACGTGTATCAATCTTATCCGTTGGTTTTGTCAAAAGATATTCAAGAAATTTAATTGTAATTCTATACATGTAAACAAATACGCGTTTCAAAGATAAGGACGGGAGCATAGAGTCTTGCGTAACGCATAATCTATAATGCATAAGAAAATGAAACAATCCTTTATTTCCTTTCTTTTCATGTAACAAAAGACTCTGATTGGTTGATTTTCTTATGCTTTATGCATTATGTGTTACAAAGATCTGTGCTCGGTTTAATGGACTTTCTTCAAGTCATTACCTAATCTTTAAATCATAAGTCATAAGAAAATGACCAATTAGAATCGATTAGTCTTCTCATATTTGATTTCGTGATTGATCGATTTCTTATGGCTTAAGATTTAAGATGGCTTAGATAATGAGTTATTGTAGAAAGCCTATAAAAGTTTTTATTTAAGAGTAAAACGCGAACAATAAGAACGCGTGCAAGTTTATATTCTCAAATAAAAGAATAGAGTTAAGAGCGCGCGCGAGTCTGCGTGCATTAGGAATTGTGTGTAAGAGTAATAATGTAAAGATGACAACACTTTTTGGAGCAACTTGCACTCTTTGCAATGATTTTATCTTTGCGCAAATCTGCACTCAAGCACGAACGTAAGAGTATGTGATCTCTTATCGTTTTTGAATGACGTTCTAAACTCACAGAATGATACTCAGGTCGGGAAATTAGCCCGACGTGTCGCACGTTCCGTTCTTATCATATTTGCAGAAACTTACGACGAAGAGAAACATAATGCCGTCTTCTTAATTTATCAACATTACTTGACCCCTGAAATATTTGGATTAGTGTCGACTCGAGTGCAAATTAGGATGAATTATTCTCCTCGTAGCAATGATTTGTTACAACAATTTAGAACTGTTAAAACTATTAAAATCTTAATTTACAATAATTTATAGTGTTGAAAGAAGTTGAAAGAAAATAATTAATCAAATTGATTTATTTTTCCAGTAATTAGTGAACGTAATTTTTCCGAAAAAATCCGGTGTATGTTAATTTAAAAAAAAACGCATAAAAAATTTTTAAATAATAATGTAAATTTTTAAAAAATTTTAAATTTTTTGATCAAGCTTTAGTTTAAGAAATTAAATGCGTATTTCAATTTGGCTTCAAATTTATACTATAACTTAATTCTTTTATATTTTAAAATAAATAGAAGAGTTAAATGAGAAAAATGATATAACATAAAAGATATAAAAGAAAATAATATAAAATCCCTTTTTTTAAAACTCGACTTCTACTTCAATTTTGAAAATAACTATCTCAGAGCGGTTTTAGTGAAATAAATGGTTTATAGATATTAGAGCTGTCAAAACGTGAAAAACAAAAAATTTATAAGCTAGATCAGAGAACACGTAATAAAAAAATATTTAGTATACAAACAAAGTAATAGAAATTGAACATTGCATCGATCAATATTCTGTCGAGATTTATCGAAATAGATCACTATACTGCTCACTATTATTTCTTTCTGAAGAGAAATTATCCGTTTCAATGAAATAATTCTTCGTTACTTTTTATCGCGAAAATAATAAAGTTTATAGCGTAATTAAATTTAATTATTACAAAAATAACAAAAATTCCTTAACTCAGAAATACACTTCTCCTGCAAAACACTCAACATTCATTTCGTCCTCGTAGAAATCTCATTTAAGAAATTTTTGCTCGAGCAAAATTATATGATGTCATTATATGTATTATAGCACGAAATAAAGAAAGTTGACAAGGAAAAACCAGGAAATGACTTTCTGAGTAAATTATATTCTTCTATACAAGAAGATATAATATATTTCCTTGTCCTTCAACGAAGTTGTAAATTGCATTTGTGTTCCCCATCACGCACTGCAGTGCGAATACCGGTTTACATATCGAGTTATTGCAGTATGTATTCGCGTCCGTAGTTATTGGGGAGTGTATACAATGTGTGCGCGTGCATATAATGCGGCGGCAACATAGTGCCATGTGGCATCAATCATGGGATTTCCTGCAGGTGAAAGGCCAGTCAGTTCCCTCTGCGTGAATTCGCACCTCGCACCTCTCTCTCTCTCTCTCTCTCTCTCTCTCTCTCTCTCTCTCCCTCCCTCCCTCCCTCCCTCCTTCTCTCTCTTTCTCTCTCTCATTCCTCCCTCTCTCTTATTTTCTAAATTTAGCTATCAAAATTCTCTATCAAAATTCAGCAGGTTTTGAGTTTCTTGGAAAAAAAAACGGAAATAGAAAATGGCAAGTATAACGGAAATAACAAGAAAGAGGGATTGAATTTTTATTCAGATATACAATAGTATATATTTGTGGGAAAAATAAAAAATTTTTGAATAAGAGAATTATCTATGGAAAGTTTATAAAAATAAAATATTATGTCTAAATAAAAAATTAATCTATTAAATCTAGTTATTAAATCTAGTTATTTAGAAAAAGATGATAATTTTTTATGCTGTAAAAATATATTTAAATAATATAGATTTTTTGTTACATTAATATCTATATATACGAACAATACAACATGGACAAAGAGCAAACATTCGTATCACTTCTGTACTAAATATAACGTTACTTCGATTGCACGCATGGAACGTATAACATTGTAAAAAATACAATATTGTAGTGACATTAATATTGTTGTCCGAAAGTTTTTTAGAGTGTAATAATTAAGGGAGAACTATATAGTCTTTGTTACTGTTTCAGCATTAGAAAAGTAAGCTAAAATTCTTCTCTCTCTCTCCTCTCTCTCTCGTAAAATTTTTCTACTTAAATCTACATCGTATTAGTGTTTATATTAACATCAACACTAGGATTATATAAATACCGACATAGTATAAAAATTATACCATTTTTTAAATCCATCTATATTTTTTAAAATATAATTAATATAAACTATATAGTGGACGATGGTTAACGATGTACTGAATATCCGTAGATAAAATGTGAAATAAATGATGAACAAAGATATATAATTACGAGCTAAAAAATATAAAAGAGGTGGCTTTTATTTTTAAGCAAGTTATTAATTGAATACAAAAATGCAGCGAATGCAATTTTATACTTTGTATAATTTTATACTTTGATTATTAATGTAGGAAATATTAAAATTTGTAAACAAAATTCTACAAAATACTTTTGCAATTTTTAAACATGTATATTAAATATTACAAGAAATAATGACACGTCTTCTTTAAGCACGAAGCGTCAGAAGCTTCCCCTGCGCAGTTCTGCGCAATTTCGTAACACGCTCATACGCCATATAATTATATATAAATAGTTTATATGAATAAAAAAATAATGTTGACAGGTACAAACAGTATTAAATCTTTTATTTATAAAATTTACACATGTACACATTAGGAATTAAATTTTGTAAATATGTATGTGATTGCAAAATTAAACCTCCCATATTTCGTAAGCTCCACATTGTTTTTCCACAGAATATTTACATTGTTTAAACATACTCAGTGAAATTATATATTGTTACATGTTATTTTTATATTTGTTCGTAAACGAATATTTGATGCAACCGAGCAAAATGTATAAAAAAAAAGATCATCGTATCTGTTCAAAAGAGCAAAAGTCGCTTTTTCTTTGTAGATTGTGATGAAACTTTATCAGAATATTGAGCTTTAATGCATAGGTGAGCGATGAAGAATTATATTGGCCTTCTTTTATTGATTAATAAAAGAAGATCAATATATTATAATTCGTCAATGATTGTTAAGCCATTGTTCAACATCTATTATTCATTGCATTCTATCTTTGTTTTAATAAACAAAAGAAGATAAAAGTAGCGCTAATAGCATCTTCCCGAACGCACCACAATACAAGAAAGACAGAAAAACATTAAATTTCAAATTAATAAAATAAAAAATTAAATTTCATTGTCAGTAATAAAAAAAATCGAAACACGACAGTTAAAAACATTTTCAATGATGTCAACATATTTAAAAAATGAAAACAACAATCATTGTTAATATTTCTCAATCATCTTCTGCTATCTATATATAAATATAATACAAAGTTGAAAATAAAAAGTTAATTAAATAGAAATGCCTGCATATGTTTTCATCTCTTGATCGCGTCTGAGCAGATACTTGCAAACGAGAGATTTGAAACTGATGGCAGCACGTTCTTGGTCTACTAGCAACCAGCAATGATTACTGTCGCAGCAAACCAGTCAGACCAGAACGAACAGACTGACTCCCTCTGTCGACTTCAGTTATACTACCGACAGAGGCGGTGAAATCAATAACCGCAAAAGATGAAAGGCGGCACGCCGACATTTGCAGATTTTGCAATTGATCCGTATAAGTGACGACACCTAAGCCCATCTGCGCGATATAATAATCAATATTGCAATGTTATTGGGAAAATTGAGAAAATTTAAGAAATTTTTTGAAGAACGTAAAAGAATTCTAATAAATTATTGGACAGCTATGATGTTCTCAACTTTTTATTAGAAGCATAGTCATTTAAGATTCCGTTATTTCCAAAAATCAAAGATTACATTAATTGTTTTATGTTACAATTTAAGAAAAGTAAATAATAACTACTAAAGCGTTCTATCGTTATAATTAATGTTTCAATTATTAACGTTCAATAATTAACGTTCTATTTATTACAAATTCTTCTTTATTATAATTCTTCTTTTTTACCATTACAACATTGTCGTATAATTACAAAAAACAGAACATTTAATTTATATCGATAGCAACAAGTATCGATATTTTGCTTGCGATTTAAATATCGTTCTCCGTTTCGGTTAAGCATCGATACCGGTTTCGACGCATCGCCGCAACAGCATCGATACCATTTTCTCGACGCTTTTATCCCTAGATCCAAGTGACTACGAGAATGGTGACAGCGAGAATGGTACCAGCGCAACGGCTGGTAGCGGCTACCGTGAATGGGCGGCCAGAGTGCAACATGGCGGACTGTGAGTCGGAGGTGCACCGCTTGCCAGCCGTGAACCAGGACAGCAGTACGAGAAACGTAGCGGCGGCCGTGACAATGGTGAACAACAACGCGCGCGTACCACAGCATCCGCCGGCTGCCGGGCCAGATAAGGACCCGGTCGGCCAGGGGCCGCGATGTGTAACGATCTACAAAACGGAGACGGGCTTCGGGTTCAACGTACGCGGCCAGGTCAGCGAGGGTGGACAACTGCGGAGCATCAACGGCGAGTTGTACGCACCGCTGCAGCATGTCAGCGCGGTGCTACCGCGGGGTGCTGCTGAGAAAGCCGGTGTCCGCAAAGGCGATCGTATCTTAGAAGTGTGAGTAGAAGGATGGTCCCTTCCACCCGCGTTTCCCGATCCGCACTCACCTCTCTTGGTGAACCATCAGAAGCGCTCGACTCCGACAGCCGCCTTGACGAAAACGCGATGCGCTACGACACGGCTCCAATGCGTCTCCAATTAGAAGAACGTTCTATGCTAAATTACATCAATTTGAATTGAAACAATTCATAACTGGAGCTCGAAGAATCAGACGCGAAATGCCGCGTTGGTCTTGCCGCGTTTCGGAATACTCGAATAAACATGCGATGTTGAATATATTTACGCGCAAATAATAAATATGAGACTGTTAGATGAAAAAAATTGCAAAATATATAACTAAGAAACAAAAATGTATAGATCAACACGCTTTGATACTTTAAAATAAAGCCAAAGTTTGATTTCTGTAGTCCAGCATGGGTTATAAATTACTGAAGTTATTTATTTTTGATATTTAATATTTACACATGGGAAAAAATGATGTATTAGCTATAACAATTATATAATTGAAAATAATCTTGTTTATTCAACAAAAGTATAATGTATTTGTTCCATTAATATTGTCATTAAATCAACAAAATTATTTTCAATTAGATTGCTATTAGATGTCATTAATACTGCATCATTTTTTTTCATGTACGAAATTTGTTTCTGCTTTTTGTACAGCATTTGTATTGTACTTGTCATCGTGATAGTGATACAAGAAGATACGCATATTAGAAACATAGCACATTTTTCTTAACAAGTTAATCCGAGACACAAATTTTTCATATCGAATACAAATGTTTCGATAAACTTAATGGTAGAAACGATAGCTTGATTCTGAACTTTCATAGATGCTATTTAATGCTTTAAAATATTATTTATTATCTTTTATAATATAATATTTATTTTCTTTGTCGAAAAAAAAAGTATATTATGCTTTAAATTAATAATTTTTAATTTTAGTAATTAACTATAAAAAAAGAAAAGAAAAAAAATTATAGTAAATAAAATCCAATAGAATTATAATATTCTGATTATAGTTTATAAAAGTTTAATTAGAGTTTATACAAAATAAATAATTCTGAACAATAATTATAACTTGTATTCCGTTAAATCAGAGTTTGATGTAAAACTTAAATATGAAGGAAACGTGAAATTTATTAACAATAATTTATAAATGGTTAATATTATATAGTTTAAATATTTTCTGCAACTCACGCGTTGTTCTTTTAATGATATTTAATGATATTTAAATGTCTTTCAATTTGTGAAACACAATTTTAAATGGATCTTTGTTTTCGCTTTGAACAATCGGAATTTCGCGTTTCGTTCGTGCAATCAATGCTAAAAGCTAGGTACATCCAAAGTTCGTGTTTATTTAAGATACTCTATGGAAATACATTAATCGCTTGCTAGCTATATACATATTCATCAAGGATCAGTTGCTTATATATCGTCGCTTGGCAACTAGCCCTGTTCGGTATCATATGTAGCTGCTCTTAAGGATTATAATTCTAACCAGCGCAGATATAAAAGGCAGATTTAGATGATCTCCCAATGTACTCTGAAATCCCGATGCACTCAGAAATCCTGCACTCAGAATATTAATGATCCTGCCACTCAGAATATTAACGATCTCCCTTAAATTAGAGAATATTTCAACGTAAATTATTTTATCTCTTTTCTAATCTTTTTTTTAGAAGCAGAAACTGATTCAATGGCATTGAGAATTTTATCGTATTCTACTCGTCAGGGATATCGACTGGTCGAAATATTTATCACGAGGTTTATCAGAAAATGCAGGGGCGTCCCAAAGATAAAAATTATACGTTGCGCGTAATTTTTAGACAGAATAATAGGAGAAGATTAATCATGCTACCCGATGCTGGCGAAATAGAGTTCCGAGAGAAGAGTACATGAGAACAATACAAAACATATATGTGAGCGTATCCCCTTTGCAAATTCTGATGTAAGAATGATAAAAACAAACGTGCACGATGCGTGACGAATACATTCAATCTGTTTGACTTCTCGTTTACAAAGCTTGACAAACATGGTAGTTGTAAAATCTGTTGTGCTCACAAATTTCTATTCGGTTCCCATCGTAGACCTCGGCTGGGTTTCTGTATCGCTTACCAATAGTTGTTGGCACTATGTGTCGCTGCACAGCTTTTTTATCATACAAAATATCTGCGCAATATGACACATACCGACAACTATCGATAAACGATACAGAATTGCACCCCTGGTCAATCAATTCAAAGAATTTCTCTCTATTTATTAACTGATTAGCTATCACTAGGAAGAGCCAATCTTAGAAAAAATAAATGTGCGAAATATATCTTCGAGTTTCATCTCGCCAGTTTCATTTATCACAATTTAATCCCACAAGTAATAAATAAAAGTACGTAGGGTTCAGCATTATTTCCCTCGGCTATGCTGTCAAATTCATAATGTCAAATTATAGCTAATTTAAGTTATTTTTAGTTATTTCTATAAGTCGTAATTGCGCTCAATGGGAGGGCAATTACGACTTATAGAAATACGACTTTACTTTTCCTAGTGACAGCTAATCAGTTAATAAATAGCGAGAAATTCTTTGAAATAATTGATTAACTAGGGCCTCTATTCTGTAATTCGTTAAGACAGTAACTCGTTACGACATCGAAGCGCAGCTTTTTATACCATAAAATATCTGCGTAACGATGCAGTTATTGTCTTAACGAGTTACAGAATAGAGTACTAACTCCTGTATTCTATAACTTGTTATGCAGTTATGAGTTTATAACGACAATTGCGCAACTTTTTTACCATATAAAATATCTGCGCAACTGTTTTATGAACACTTAACGGTTGCATAACGAATTACAGAATACAGAGGCAGGTATGCTATTCTGTATCGCTTACCGATAGTTGTCAATATCATTATGTGTCATTAATTTAACTAAAACAATGGAGTTAAACAATTTGGCTCAAGAAAATGTATTAAATTTGATTCAAATTTAGTTCGTTATTTATTAAATTACATACATTAAATTGCGGACATTGTTACTTTGAAACCACAAAAATGGATTGATTTACATTTTCAAAATTAAAAATAACAAAATGTTACCAGAGAATGGAAGTAACTCGTTACTTGTAACGAAGTTATAGTTACAAGTTATTTTTTTGATAATTTTACTGGTAACTGCGTTACTTTTTTTGACAACTGTAACGGTAACGTAATTACATTTTTTTTTTAAAACGAATTTTACAATTACTTTGTACACGATTGAACATAAGTCACTCATAGCGCTTGAGACTAGAGAGACATCCGTCCATTGTGATTGGTAGTCGTCGATTTTTAAAAAATAACGAAAAATTACTTTCTCAAGCAACGGTAATCGTAACAGTAACTTGTTAATTTTTTTACTCGATAACGAGTAATTATAACTTGTTATTTTTAAAAAGTAACTTTCCATTTCTTGAATGTTATTTAACTCAAGAGATTGAATTACCATTGCTTCTTTGACATCTAACCGTACAGCTTTAATGTTAAAAAGATCGAGTTACTGAATTATGATGAATGCAATGAGTGAACATCTTTATCGTTACGAGTTAACTGTTAGTTAATCGACTGTCTAAATTCGCTAGGTGCATTTACCATTTCCGTTGGCGAGGTCGTTAGCGCCATTGAATTTGCATACCCGATCATTAGCCACCCTGTGCGCACAGTAATCGTGTTTCGTTTAATTAAAAGCTAATTTGCTTAAAATACGCTCGGTTGAATTTATTTGCATAGAGTTTTATTTAATGATGTAGGTACATCCTGCAATGGTTCATCCTTGATACATTCGATTACTACGACGTTATAGGAGAACGAGAAGGTAAAGCTATACGTAGAATTGAAAGCTGATGACACTTCATATTGATCTCAAGAAATATACTTTTCACGTGACGCTTGTTTTAGATATGACGCAAATCGCGATGTCCAGTCAGATTAAATAAAGGGCTGCGCCGCGCTAAATCTGTATTTTGATAACAATGGAATCGACTTATGATTAAAGAAATCGAGGGAAGTAAATAACGACTTGATACTATCGATGTATCGCAAGCGTCATCTCACATTTAACAATAATCAAAATGATAAAGTAATCTACAATGTGCTCTTTGCTTCCTGTTTCTTGCTTTTTATTGCTTATCTTTTTCTTTCTTTACGACCGTTTTATCGACGATCATATTTCTTACCATATATTTCTTGTCCCCTCTAAGATTCTGTATAATTTTAACAACAATGTCGCTATTATTATATTATTATTGCCCAACTTTTTATCGCATATAATATCTGCATAATGATAATATTATATAATGTCACTGTCGTTAAGAGTTACAAAATCTCAGTGTTGAGGTTCATAAATTTTTATATCGGGTGATAAAAAATAAAGAAATAGAATAGGACACAAAAAAGCAAGAAGTTAAAGGGGATAAAAAGCAAGAAATAGAAAGCAAAGAGCATATTTTAAATTAAATTTAAGTCTAAATTTAAGTCTTTATTTATTACGTTTTCGCACATCGGCGATCGGCGGCAAGTATATTCACGGCCCTCGAAGGGCCAAGGTTCTCATAAACTTTGCGCGATTCAAGGACGCGTATCTTGTAAAGGATCGGTCAATATTTCAGCAACGTCGTTTTGCGCAGTTTCTCATCTTGCAAAATTGAAAGATCTTTTTCCCCCGCGGCTCTCGGCGGCAACCTACCGATGCTTGAAGGAGGCGGATTGGATGACCCGCCGAATATTCTCGCTCCGTCACGTCCTCCTCGAATATTCTTTTCCCGTTAATCACGGAGTATATCATCGCGTGAAACCGATCGAAACTCTTGCTTTCACTCGTCCAATTTTGCGGTTTCTGCCGTCTATACTTTATAGCCGGCTTGTGCCTACTGGCATTCGTCGCTTGCAGCGTAATTCGATATCTCAAAAGATTTTTGGAACGGCAAGTTGTGAAACTTTGGCCAATGCTTTTTTTACCTTTTAATCTTTATGTATTCTAACGATTTATTAAGAATTTTTTTTATGTTCCCTGATGGCTTGCGTAAGAGTTTTAACGATAATCGCGCTCCCTTTTTATCTTTATGTATTCTATATATGACTTCTTTTCTTATGTTACGTTATCATGCTATTATCCTTAAGAGGCTTCCTATGGTTTCCACAAAGTTATTTTACGCCTGCATTAAGCCCACTATTATTACACTAATTAAAGATTAAAGATTAAGGATTACGAATTAGAGATTAAAATTCGATCAATCAAATAATTTAAAAAATTACAATTCGTATTATACCGACAAGAATAAACTAATTAAAAGGAATAAACCTATTTTCAATCAAAGCGGATCTTAAAGCATCTTAGTGCTTAAATATTTCAGAATGAATTTATATATACATAAATTTTGGAACATATATCGACTATAATGTGACACGGATTCACGTAGCTTTTTCGCTGAAACGTGTTTTCGATCATCGAGGAAATTATATTCACCTGTAGCGTAGATCTTCAAGGAATGTTTTAAAGATATCCAGAGAACGTTCTTTAATATATCGTTTTATTTTTCTTTTATTATTATTTGGTGAACAACAAGGATAAATGATGCATTATGTGCTTTATGCGTACCTCGGAACGTACTCTATGTCTCATAATAAGGACATTCCCAGAAACATCCCTCGGATAAAATGTGTTCCGTAGGCAGCAATAAAAACAGCTCTCAATCGAAAGTTAAGTTAAATTAAACAATGGACACATCATAGTGTTAACTTCGCTGGACTCGAAGGTTCGACGATGATTCTCGTTTTAACGAGCGACGATAAGTGAATATTACATAAAAGAAGCCGCACTCGCTACATGCATTCGATAAAACGAACAGTCATTCATTCGGAATTGCGTCAATTATTAAACTTCATTAGGAGTTCTATTAATTTAGGCGCGAATCATTACATCTTCCACGCTTTATTATCTCGGTCTACCGCAATTAGCGAGCCCAGCTGTGCTTCGCGAATGAGTTTTAGATAACAACATGGTCACGGCATTTGTAATCAGCTCGCGCGATCGCAGAGAAGGAAGTGATGCGCGTATCGCCAGACATAACACACGCATTTGAATGCTTATAAACACTGTGTGTGTGTGTGTGTGTGTGTGTGTGTGTGTGTGTGTGTGTGGGTGTGTGTATGTGTGCTTGCGAGAAAGCCCACACACTCGCCCACTGAAGCGAATTATCTTCTAACAGATTAGCATACATGTAGTGCCGTTATTGACCGATCGCCCGATCTAATTTAATCAGCTGAAAAATATCTTATTTCGGTACCATATGCAGGACTTTAATACATGCACCACTGAAAAAAAAAGAGTTTATATTTAACGGAGTGTGTACTTAATGCTGTTCGTTAATTCTTCATTATAATTCTAACTTCAACGCTTAGGGGCGGGATCACAGAGTTTTGCATAATGCATAACGAATAATGTATAAGAAAATGAACCAATCAAGGTCCTTCATTTCCTTTCTTTCTTTTTATAAAATAAAAAATTCTGATTAGTTAATTTTTTCTGCCTTATACGTTGTGCAAGCAGGAAAATTCTTTTTATAACAATAATAATAACTGTTGCATGCATTTACAAATTAGACTTAAGCGATGCATAAAATTATACAGATAATAATAATAATAATAATACAAATGGCGTGGCTAGCAAAAGGCGAGGCGATAGCGATACAAGATCTAATCAGAGAAATTCAAAGTATAAACAGATACTATTGAGTAAGAACAAACACAACAAATTTGTGCAAAATAAGAGAAAATATATTTTTCTATGATAATGTTCAATACAGAGTATATATGTAGCGATTAAATTATTGTATATTTAAATGTTTTAAAATGTCATTATATTAGGCAATCAAATATAAAACGATAAGCGGGGCATTCCGATGATCCCGAGCCGGAGGTCCAGAAGATAGATAACGTCTTACAATAGAATCCCACCCGATACACGCGATAGCGAAGTATATAAAGTACGCGACGCGCCTTCCCTCGCACGCAGACGTGGAAATCCGTGGTGGCAACATTCGTCGACCTCCAGGGAGAGTCGTGCCTCCGCGTGCAGGCCAATCGTGACGGTCCTTTCACCGATCGGAATTCGAAACTCGTGATAAAAAGGCCGATTACCGGTATTCTATTCCCTTTCGACTGGTTGGAACTGACGGTCGAAAGCTGACAACGTGCGTAAGCCAGATTGGCCGGATCGTGACCTCGTCGAAGGCCCGCCTTGCTCCTTTCGTCGCGGAGGCTCCGGTCCATCGAAGGACCGGATGTGCGTTGTGCGAGTCGCGAGAATCGTCATTCACTTGTGAATCTCTCGCGACAGCCCGGTGAACATTACGCGCAGTTCAATTCGTGATTAGCACACTATCACGCCGATAAGAGTATTCTGCGTGAAATATGTTGACGTGTTACATGACCGCGTTACAATGCGAGTGGATCGAGAATCGCAAACGGTGGAATTCCATCGGTGCGCCGCAATTGAGGTCGGTTAAAATTGTAAATCGCGTGTATTACGGTGTATCGGTGTCGACAGACATATCACGCGAGAGGTAATTAATAACGATGCTTCTATTTGCAGGAACAACGTCAATGTCGAAGGCGCCACTCATAAGCAGGTGGTAGATCTAATCAAATCGGGCGGCGATGTCCTCACCCTGACCGTTATTTCCGTAACGCCGCAGGAAGCGGAAAGGTTGGAGCCCTGCGAAGATCTGAGGTAAGAACAATACTTGAACAGTTCCGGCTTGAACGCTATTTCGGTAAGCGACAAGAAATCTTGCTTGGAACAGCTTGGTACCTTTTTCGACGATCTTATTATCGTAGCGATTATCTCACCGATATGACATTTGAAATAATAGCAACCTTGATGATTCTAATAACTAACAATTTCACGATTTATCTAGATTGTTCGATTAAAACTCACACGTATATATGTATGTGCTTTTAATCGATATATATTAAGATATATATGTACAGGGTGCTCCAAAATTGACAATAAATATTTAAAGACAGATTCTTTGTAATATGTATTTTAAAATGAAAAGTTTAATACAAAAATGCCTGAAGATGTTAAATTTTATTATCAAAGGTAAGAAGTTCAAGGAAGCATCTTCACTGATTATCTTGCCATTCCTGAATGCGCGAAATTCTAGCGCATTCTCTATCGTTCGTAGTTTTTAAACTTTTTCCATTTGAAAACTATCATAGTCTTGACATTTTCGTATTATAAACTTTTCGTTTTAAAATATTAAAAAGAATCTGTCTTTAAAATATTTAGTGTCAATTTTAGGACATCCTGTATATACACGAGCATACACGTAGTACAAGTATTAAATGTATTACATTTTTGTTTAGTTACGCATCGGTAGATTACAGCGAGAAGCGATCTCTGCCCATCAGCGTGCCGGATTATCACGTCCGCGAGAGGAAGCACGAACGTTATGTAGTCTTCAATGTCCACATGGCTGGCAGGCACTTGTGCTCGCGTCGATATCGGGAATTCGCGGCATTGCATATGGCCCTAAAGAAGGAGTTCATAGGGTTCAACTTCCCGAAACTACCGGGAAAATGGCCATTCCAGTAATGTCTTCATGCTTAATTTCACACATCGACGTAAATCGCATCAAGTTAATAAATAATAAATTCATTTAATATCATAGCGCATCTTATAATCATACGATTCTCGCACATTCAGCATATTTTTCTCTTGAAAAACAAGATACATTTTTTATCCATATTATTATGAAAGTTTGCTTTTATAGCTGAATTAAGACGTATTTTTTTTTTTTTTTTTTAGAAATGACATCAAAAGCGAGAAAACACATATTTAATAAATGAAAAATTCTTGCAAAATATATTAAAATAGAATTACTTTTCAATAAAACAATATTTGCATTTTTGATTGGAAGTACACTTCTAAAATATACCGAAAATTCTTTTTTTATTTCGGAATAGAATTAAATTATTTATCATAATTTGATAGCTGTCATGTACCTTGTTTCGTTTTTTGATTATGTTATATGATATGATAATTCAATTTTAAATATATGATTAAGGAAATACAAGAGAAATTTTCGGTATTACAAATCTGTTCTATCGAATTGCAAATGTTTTATTTTGAAATATTTTAATATAGTTTGCAAGAGTTTTTTTGCTTTTGATATCACAATCCAAGATGATTGCAGTGGGCAAGCATTAAGACCGACAGAAAAGTCTTAGTAAAATAGATGTATATCTATGTTTGAAATTTAGTAAAAGCGAGAGGGAAAGTTCTAGTATAATCTAGTACAGCAATAGAAAACAATCTTTCTAGAAAAGAATTCCTTTACTCTCATTACAGATTGAGTGAGCAACAGCTTGACGCAAGAAGACGTGGTCTGGAACAGTATTTAGAGAAGGTTTGCGCAGTACGCGTGATAGCGGAAAGCGATGCTATGCAAGAATTTTTGACGGATCGACTGGAGGAGGATGGCGATCAAGGTCCAGCAGTTGATCTCAAAGTTTTGCTACCTGATCGCGAAGTCGTCACCGTGACTGTTCCCAAGGCGGCGTCCGTGAAAGACGTCTATGACGCAGTTTGCTGCCGAGTAGGCTTGGACGCAGAAACCGCGAAATACTTTTATCTATTTGAGATTGTCGAATACAATTTCGGTATGCGTTTGTCATCTCATAAATTCTGAGTAAATTTACCGCAACTTAACATGACCATTGTATTGCAGAGAGAAAGCTACAACCTCACGAACACCCGCATACTTTGTACATTCAAAATTATTCGACTGCCAGCGCAACGTGTTTGGCGATAAGGAGGTGGCTTTTCACTGTAAATAGGCCTTTGAGCGAACAGGCATTGACTTGGATATTTTGGCAGACGATCGACGAAGTGAACAGAGGTCACATAACTGCTGGAGAAAGGCTGTATCAATTGAAAGCTCTACAGGATGCATCGAGAAAGCATGAGGTTCGTACTGAATGAAGGAAAAATCGCTTACAAATCTTAGATTAATAATACCGTTGCGTTTACGTGAAATCTTTGTGTTTGCGTAGTATCTAAAATTAGCGAGAGAACTCAGTGGGTACGGCGACATTGTGTTTCCACATTGCGCATGCGACTCAAGGAAAGAGGGCCATGTGATACCAGCAGTGGGCATGACAGCTTTCAAGTTGCATGCCGCGAAGGAAGATGGTACTCTGGAATCACAGGTGGTCGAATTTCAATGGAGCACCATCACCCGGTGGGAAGTGGACGAGGATGGAATGGCATTCTGCTTCCAATATACGCGCCAGGACAATCGTCCACCCCGTTGGCTCAAGGTCTTCACTCCTTATGTAAGTACTTGATAATCTTTTCACGGATCAATTCGCAACTCTGAGTTATGAAAGATATAGACTGCGCATTCCCTAATCTTGGGTTCTGAATTAGTTAAAAAGAATTAAAGATATTAATATATATTTTCAATTCTATCAGCATTTCTTTTCAACTCGATAAAAAGAGAAAAAGATAGATAGGATAGTTCATTTATTGGTGTCCCAGGGCAAACCCTCTAAGAACAAACTTATAATTATAAAAGTAAAGTGAAAATTGCAAAAAAAATATGTACAAAAATAAGCAAATAATTAAAAGAAAGTAATATATTGTATGAGAAAAAGATTTAAATATACAAAAGAGAAGAAATACAAAATAAAAAATATGTATATATAAAATAGAGAGAGAGTGAGAGAAATATTCTTCAATTTCCTCACTTTTTCTAAATCAATAATGACAACTTTATAGGAATGCGCAGTTTATTCTTATTACATCTGTGACTGCGACACGCGTAATTTCACGCGAACTCGCCACTCGATTCATTATTCTGGTGATGTTGTACTTGCAGTATACGTTCCTCTCGGATTGCTTCGATCGAATAGCCGAAGAAGCGAAATGGGATGACCCAGGGGAATGACGTAACGTACGACGCTAAGAGGTATCCAGTGTATAACTTTTGAGGGTCCTTTCACGGGTTATCTCGCACTCGTCTCTCCGTAGTCGAAATTTTTTCTTATTAGAATTAGGGCAGTCTTTAGAAACGGTTAACTTAGTATCTTTAGCACATCAATTTTTTTCATCCGTTATCTTTGCCGAATGTTTCCAATGCTGTACACTGAGAGAGCCCACCGTCATTGGAAAAATAAAATGTGTGTGTTGTGCGAATGTAGATATATATACATCCCAGTGAAACAGTGCTGTTATCAGAGAAACAAAATTCGATGGATTACTGCGACGCTCGCAAATAATCTGGAACGAGAACGGTATGTGATGTATAAATTTAAACTCGGATTTATCATTGATACTACGCTCGTCCATGATCTAGTGAGGAAATCTTGACGTAGACCGATATTCATATTCCATTCTTATTTCAAGATCGATTTTAAGTAATATCTTAAGATGCTAATACAGCTCTCTAATTAGATCTTAAGACTGTACTTAAGACAGTAATTATTAATTAAATTTAAATATAAGAATGGTCTATGAATATGTAGTTTGAATTCAGTATGCAAGAAAATAAATCTTTTTTTATGCATTAATATAGCTGGGATTTTTGTTTTGTCGATGAAACACCGTGCCGTTTTCTCCTTTGTTACGATGAACAAAATCGCGCACGCGATAACATATAAGAGAATTACATTAGTGTATAGATATACAGACTATTACTACGGGGATACGATCGTGTCCGCCTAGAGAAACTACCTATCCTTCTGGCCTATGAATTATTATGTATACAGCACGCAACTCGTTTTCTAACGAGAAAATCGATCGTCTTATGTAAAACGTTTCTCCTTTGCCTAACAGACCCGAAATTTTCTTTCAATGGATCTGCGTATCGATCGTGCGTTTAAAGAAACAGAAATAATACCCTGTGCATTTTCTAATGTATAATATTTTATAAATCAATCATAATCTCATAGTCAATTCGTTACGCAGGATATTTTAAAACGAGAGGCGCCGTTTTCGCACGTTTATGAAGAATCTCAATAGTATCGACAGCGCGTCCATTTTATCGCTGTGGTAGGTTTCATTCTTTGCAGAAGAGAAACACTAGAAATCTGAAACGTCTAAGAAAACAGAAGAAATAGATACATATCACATCTATCGACGGCTTTATTATAAGCAGAACCGAATTCTTGTTTCTTTTCTTCTTTTTAAACTATCCTGTGTAACAAACGAATTCCTAATGCACGTGTGACTACGGTATCATATGTCCCGTAATTGATATATAATGTTATCGATCAGTCCTCATTTTGTTAATTCATTAGTATGTATAGCGTATTAGCGTTGATAAAAAAATAGAACAAACTGTACATATTAATGTTAAAAATATATACTTTTTGAGAAGAAACTTAGTTGTGTACGTGTGTATGCGTATGTGCGTTTTGATAAGATCGATAATTACTTGATCGCAAGATTAATTATAACTGGGTGTCGCGTTGTGCTGAAAAACGAAATGACGATCTGATTATTACGCGAAATTGTGAGCGTAAATCGCAAGTGAATCGGAGAATTGTAATAACAATCGAGAACTATTTTTAAATCGATGTTTTCGATTCAGAAACTTTATCCCGGGCTACTTCCCTTTAATGAATTTATAAAGATACTGTACAGTAGAAAATGCAGCATTAATGCTCATCTCCGATTATATATAAGCATGTACGGAATTTAAAAAGAAAGAGAAACGTAAAAACTTGGAACAATAATGCAATAAGGTCGCGTGTTTTCCTCTACTATCTTATACGAAGAAAGAATAACAATACTCATTAATAATGTTAAAAGAGATATTGATAATAATAATGAGATATTAATTATAATAACAGCAAGTAAGAAAAAACATAAAAATAATATTAACACTACTCTACGCGTTGCGGGATTTTGCAAAAGGCCGTAATACGCGTTTTGGCATAGATATCCACTTACAGAAAGCGAATATTTGGAGCGAGCATATTATATGCCCATAATCAGTCATTTTTTTCTCTTCTTTTGTTCTTCTTTTCCATTCCTATGCATCCTGCCTTCTCGCAGTGCTTAAATCCACTCGTTCTAAACATGTCGCTTACTTAATTGCGAGCAGTTTTAGCAGATAATAAATAGAAAAATAAATATATTATTATCGTTAATGTTTTTAAACTTTATTCATGGAGTATCGAGCGCATGCGATGAATGGGAAATGTATGTGGCAATGTAAAATCCAAATGATGAGAGGAAAAAAAATATATATGCTTGCGACAGAGCATAGTTATGATACTGTTAATGATAATAGAAATATAGAACATAATATAGAGTAATTATATAATCGAACGCGCGAATATCCGAGTGAACACACATATGAATTGATCAACATATGATGTGATGTATTCGCGAGTGCATCTAGCTATTCGATCGAGTGAACAAGACGATAATGGTTTCTATTGTTTTATCGATAGAAAGAGAGAGAGGGGGGAGATGAAGGTTTTTCGAAGGAACTGTGCAAAATCTGTGAATTAGCAATACGTACGTCCGAAAATGTTATTATTGATGATAAATAAATCTTGAGTGAACCTTCGGGTAATCATCTAACTTTATATAATTTAGCATCCGCAAACGAAAGAATTAGTTAATTATGCAATTCTGTTGAATAATGTGTCTAATAATACTTTTGCACGATGTATGATTTCTGATCTTTTTGATCAAATGATGTCGCTGAAATACGAAAAACTCGAAGGTCTCATTGATTATTGTATTACCGGCAGCAAAAAGATTCTCTCGAAATACACATCGAGATCTTTCGTATTTTATTGATTGGTGAAGTAATCGGATGAATAATTTTCGGATCGAAAAAGAAAGTCTGTGGCATCTCGGAGCAGCCACGTGTTTTTTGAAGAATGGCAATAATATTTATAAAAAGAACTGCGTGTGTGTTAATTGGTAGAATTAATTGGTAGCGAGTATTTTTCGAGAAAATCGGAGTGATCGCAGAGATACGTCCAAATTGAATTTGTGACTTCTGATGCGAAAGATCTGAAAAAATAGTCGGATTAATGATATTTTGTACAGTTTTGTACAATTATCTTTATCTTACAGTATTTTTATTACGATTCGGTAATTGCCTTATTGCAGCTTTAGTGATGTAAGTTGAACGAAAATTGTCTTTCATTTCAAGAAACTGTTCGATAAAAAAATTTTGCTTACTTTGTTTTTGTCGCTTTGGTGAAATATATCTCATTAGGAGATTAACTAATTTGTTAAATAATTTATTATCTCGTTAATTAGCATGTTCACGAGCCTGTCAAACACAGAATGGCGAATTAGGTAATATAATTTAATTATTGTTACAAGATCATATCATTACGGTTAACTCTTTAGGCATTAATTGAAATATTCTGTATAATCATAGTACGTAATAACAAATGCTCCAATTTACCGTATAACATCAGTTCGCGAAACATTTGCTGTAAAACTAGTATTTCGAATTAGCGAAAGAGATATTATTCGATTTCTTTATGGGCCATCTTATTGAGAAACATATAATAAAAACAGAAGAAATAGAACTATTATTTCAGCCTTTTTTAATGACATCTCTTACCTACTATTATAATAGTTATAACGCATAATAGGTATAACGCATATCATAGATAAAATAACATGATAGTAGAACAATCTGTGCGATACAATTGTTATTATGTAACGAGAGTAATTTCAAATATATCTGACGTAAAGCACACTCACACAAGCAAATAGTAGAGGACATCAAGATGGAATAACGTCGTGGCTTTCTCAGCGTCTATAGAAAAGGAGAATCGTTCAAGTAGAATCTTAAAAATGTTTGCAAAGTGGAGAGTTCTCAATAAAACCACCGTCGTCTTTTCTTCATTTTATCCATGTTCCTAAGCATATAGTAAAACAGAAGAAATAGGACTTTTGTTTATGTCTCTTTTAATTATGTATCCTACTATTGCTATAATTATATCATGAATAAAATAACGCGTACAATTCCCAGACATAAAATCAAACAATTTTGATTCGCGGGCAAATTGACAATAGGCTTCCATATAAAAGCATCACAAACGCCACAGTAGGAATTAAAATTGGAAATATTTTCGTTGGAAATATTCCAGCGAAATGCAGCCATGTAGCCCAGCAAAGGTGAATAACGCATGACGTCCCACATTATAATTACTATCTCGGATTAAAGTCCCCGGTCATAAACTATGTAAGCACAAACAAACTCGAAGCTGGTTGTGTATTCGCAAGATTATCATGTTCGTGCGCTAGTGTACAAAATGGTCTACACATTCTACGTTATACCTTTGTAACTGGTGTACGCAGGCTTTCGCGTGTGCACATGACCTCGTATACGCGATATTGTTACATGCAAGACGGTCTGAGAAGATATCGCTAAGTGGCCGCCGATATACGGAACGACAGATCAGTTTAAGTCCACCTGTCCTGCAAGGTGGAACTCCTTCGTAGAGAAATAGTTTATCGGTGATCGCGAATTTAATTCAATCGCCGGCTTGACCCTGAGAAAAGATTGTCATAGCCTGAAAAAATGGATCGTATAAAAAGAAAGAGGAAGAAGACAGGTAGTGAAAAGGTAGCTAATTAAGTCAAATTTTATGTGCGAATGAAATTCCTGAAAAAATTAAATTGATATTTTAAACATTAAAATTCAAATTATTTCTTTAATTTTTTTACATATTAAAATGTAGAAGATTAAATCTATTTTAAAATATTAAAATTTTAAATATTAAAGTACTTTTTTACTTTTTAACTTTAATAATACAGAAAATTTAAAAACATTTTTAGTTTTTTTCTATACTGTTATAATAACTCATGTAATATTCTATATAATTAATGACAACTTTTCTTGTATTTTAAAAAGTTTACATTTTATCATAATTCTTCCGCAGTAAATCTTCTTTATATCTCTATATAGTTAACAATTGAATTTCATTTGAATTTAATCACAAAAACGTATAAAATTATAATAAGTTAAAGATAAATATTATAATATTTGCTCGTAGACTATTATCTTAACAAACACAGAATGATAACTAAAGATTAAAATCTTTTTTGATTCGAAAAGATCAGTCTTATCGATGACGTATATCAAGATAACAGTTGAAAAAAAATGACAACCACAATATTAAATTATGATATGTTCTATAATAGTTAATATTAAATTGCTATTAAATCCAATTATTACGACGTCAATTATATAAAGCAATACAATAATCTAACTGATATAATAATATAATATAATATAATATAATATAACTCTCAATGAATAGATTGTTTTATATAATTATATAACTCATAATCCGCGTGTTTTATTTGATTATTTAACATTCATCTTATTACAATTTTTATCTTATTACTCATTCTGTTATTAAAAAAAACAATTAAAATAATAGAAAACTTTATACAATAATAAATTATTTTATTTTCAATATTCCGTTTAATGTCAACTCTCAAATTCTTTTTTCATTTAAAGATATTTTTTTATGTTTATCTTCAAATTCTAAACATGTATCACTTTCTTGTATAAAGAGAAATACAACAAAAATGACTTGACAAATGATTTGTCAATACACTTAATAATAACTTCATCGTTTGCAAAATGCTGCATTATTTGCTTACGTACTAACCTAAATTCTTTAGAAATCAATTGTAATTCTTCGGACATAATTCCATATTTTACTGAAATCATCGACGCATCAGTTTCATTATCATTTTAATATGCTGTAGTAACAAGAATAAGTATCTAATTAAGAACTCTGATAATTGAAGAAAATGAAATACGTATCATAAAATGCATACATTCTCTCATATTTGTATTAAGATAATATTAATTTTAAATGTTTGCTTTGAAAAAAATAGTTTTATGCACGGAACTCGAAGCGAATTATAATTTGAGTATGCATGAATTCGCATCAAAGGAAATTGACGTTGCAGAGACTTTTCTGTTCCGTAACGCTCTGATGGATAATATTTCATGCCTTAACCAGCTCTTCTTATTAGTCATGACATAACAATTACTTGTTATAGATTTACGCGTCATTACGTAATGAAGTTAGCAGAAACAAATCAGACTGTCAAACCGTTCCACGTGATTCATCTGTCTAGTCTATTCGGCAAATCGGTAAATGCCGATGACTAAAAGCGTTAAATTTGTTTGAGGAGTTACAATTATGTTTCAGGCGAATGATTCACATTCAATAGCATAAGACCGATGTGCTATTACGCTCTAGGATGAGCACGTGCCATCATTGACTCAAACTTATGGACGCTAAAAATGATCCATCGATTCGATCTAATGAATCGGTTGGAAGTTATCATCAATGAGGAATAGTGCATCATATTTTACTCCGGAAAATTATCTTTATAGATAAAAGATTTCGCAATAATTAAATAGAAAATTGGATCTCGCTGAAATGAATTAGTTTTCACACATAATGTAGTTCATATTATGGTGAACAAAAAATGTCATAGATATGAAACTCAATAATGGATAGTTTCTGATTAATCAAAGGTGCTCTGTGAGTTCAAATTTTACATCTTTAATACATAGCTCAAAAACGATCTAATGCACGGAAAAAAATATATGAGTGGTACAGGAAAGCTACAATTTACTGCATGAATTCCAACATCTGTAACTAAGAAGATTTGATAGTTTAACGAATCGCTAATATTATTCAACTGTTAACTTCGCATAAAAAAACTGACTGTCGTGTATGTGTGTGTATGTGTATATATATATATATAAAACGACCGTAGATTTGCTGAATCAAGTTTTTAGCTACAGTGCTTCTTTCCATATGGATAGAAAAGAAGGTGATATTATGGCATCCCAGTTTACACAATAACTTGATTAATAATCAATATTTAAGTTTAAAATTTAACAATTACGTTCGTTAAAATCAAAGCGATTCTGGACTCAAAGTTACAAAATATTTATTAGTTAGGACACTATTAATAAAAATATTGCGACATTGCATAATGACTTGAAGAAAAACATGAGTAATAATGTAGCCTTTCATAAAAATAGCCTTAAAAAATTAGTTTCGTTTAGAAAACAGTATCTGATCACAAAATTAACAAAAAAGTAATACATTTTAGAATGTATGCAAATAAATGTATGTACATTCACATAACTTCTGCATGTAAGATGCTCAGTACTAAAAATCTCAGTACTAAAAATAGTACATGTAATATAAACTATAGACTAATATAAACTATATATTAAATACTAAAATGTATCTCAGAAACGTTTCGAAATACTTGAAAGTAAAAATGCATTATAATAAGGGCTTGATATTATAATGAATATTGGTATATTAGCTCACAGTGTAACGGTGAGCTATTGAACAAATAATTCCATAAGTTAATAATTCCATCATTAAGCTTCGTTATGTAATAGCGGAAATATTAAGGGAGACCACAATATATACACTGGTCATAATATCACCTTCTCTATTTTCCATTTAGTGACACGAACATCTTTCTCTATTCAGAAAATAACAAAGATAGAAAGACGCTTGTATCAATTTGTATCAAATAGAAAGCTCCCGTTATTGAACTGTGTTTATAATATCCTCTGTTTATAATTTTATAAATTACATTATATGTATAAAAACTCATTTCACCGAGACTCTATATTTTCCATATAATTGGTGCGGGATCCTTTATAGTTTTATTCTTTATGTATTTTGCCATATCTCTACCAAGTCATTGAAAAATTCCAACTAATTAATAATTAATTACTCCAGAAGAATCAGATCTTTTTTCCGCGAAAAAAATTACTCCAGATAATTTTCGAATTTTTCACATCGATGTATCTTTCCCACGAATGGGCTTTTATAATTGGGAGACAGCCTTGTCCCGATCGGAATCAGATGCAAACAGAAAAAGAGAGAAAGAGAAAGAGAGAGAGAGAGAGAGAACGCATTCACCGCGGATAACTTTAACGAGACTTAACGAGTCTACTCATACAGACGGCTCCAGCGATCATCATTCTCGCGTTCCGCCTCTCCCACACTTCCCAGATCTCTGTGATCATCATCCCATCTCTGTTCTACGACGCAGAAAGTGCTGCTATCCATCGTCAATCCTTGGGACGTGAAGGTAGCCAGTGTTGATCCGATCGGACTGGCCGAACGACGGGGCGTCTCCCTGTCTGTCTTACCGTCACCCTCTAATCAAGACGAGAGTACCAATCAGGAGTGGTCGACCTTAAACAGGGTCCTCAAGATACCGTCACCCTGGTACAAACCTGGTACTGGTTCCACCGATCACGTCAACTCTGTTAAACCCGAGGAATCGACGTTAATCGATCCTATCTGGTTGGATCCTTGGTGTTCACCGAGAAGGTATCTACAATTTTCTATCAACATATAAATAATAAATAAAAAATTGAATTTATATATATATTATTATCATTCGATACAAATGAAATTTTGTAATATGAATACTCTTTTGACGAAATAAAATAATTTTTTTCTTAAGAAAACCCTTAATAGTTTTAAGTCAAACAATTCTCTTTTTTTTTCTCTTTCTTTTTTAAATTTCGTATATTTTTAAACTTTTAATAAATTTATTTTTTATAACTTTAAATTTTATATAATCTTTAATTATATTAATATTTATTATTAATTAGGAAAATTTTTTGAAACAATTACAAATATGATAAAAAAAATATGTCAATAATTAATTGACGTAAATCAAAATCACCGTTACAGTTACATATTAATTATTTAATAATGGAATTCGTTGTATTTTGAAGGTCGCCCGCCAACAAGATTCACAATTCTTCATCGCCGAATTCATCTAAGGAAAGATTACGAGGTAGCAGACAGACAACCGGCGAAACAAGGCACGGCGATGAGGCGGGCGAGGGCGACAATGAATTAATCAAGGCTCCGCAGGAAATTAGCCGCGGCGGTTTCGATGATGTGGATGGTACAGCGACGGTGCGAGTGCGTTTCGAGATCGACGGAGCGAAGTCGAAGCGGAATGGAGTGCGATGTGAGAACGGACGGGATGTCGATGATGCACCGCGAGTGTTGAAGAAAAATCAGACTGCGAACGATAATTCGAGGCCCGAACGACGCGAACGGCGACCGATCGCTAAACAAAATCGTACAAGCGAAGTGAATGCGGAGAAGAGACAAGAGAACTCTTCGCGGCAAACGGATCGTGGTGTGAAAGTCGGTAAAGACGAGAAAGATGCGAATGACGAACTGGACTATTCTCGGATAAGCGGAGAGAACCCAGCGATTGTCGACATCGTTCAGCATTTGGTGGAATCCAGGTTGGTGGAATCCAATTACTGAAAATAATATGCGCAATACTAATAGTATCATTTTAATATCACGTCTTTGCCTCTTACTGTTTTAATTAAACTTAGATGAGATAAAATAAATAAAAAATAAAATAAACACAAGAATCTCTAATATCTTCGAAATAATGGAATAATAGATTAAATAATATTTAAAAATATCCAATATTCTTTTAATACTTTAATGTCACGGTTTCATTATACTCTCTCATTGTTCTGACTGAACCGCGAGAAAAATGAATTAGAATAAATTAAAAATAAAACAGAAGAAACATTAATGTCTTCAAAATTGCGGAATAATATTAAATAAAAAAAACTTTTATGAATGTACGATACCAAGTGAAAAATGATAATGGATGAAATCGACATCGAATCGACATCGATTTGACATCGATCTCATTATCATTTCTCATTGGATATTCTTTTAAATCCAATTATAAGTGAAAGGCGAAGGAAAAAGTAATACGAATTAATTTAAATTTTATTTTACAAGGCAAAATAGCGTAATATCTCTTTTTTTTTATGTTTCAAGATACAATCCACAAACCGCAGCGGAGAAGAGAATAAAAAGGATGCCATCATGTCGTCGTCAAGAAACTTCGAAGGAGATAGATCTAGTGGGTAAGACGGCGGTGTTGCGCGTTAAAGTGTAGAACAGGTCTGCGGTATGAAATGATTCGGAGGAAATTATGTTGGAATTAAAGCGAGATCTTCCGGTAGTTTAGGCTTGTTAGGGTTGTTTAGGATCAACCAGTGCGCTAACCACAATATAGGATCGGCCGGTTTTTGCTTGCAACACTGTAAAGAGTGATTTATTTAGAATAAATCGTAGAATATTGAACTGAAAAAATTATCTGCAAAATATATCATAAATTTCTGTCGATAAAAATTACTTTACCATTATCAAACCTTCGACAAGAACCGGGTTAATAGTTTCCCATAAAAAATCTTCGGCCATCTCGTCTCTTAATATAGGTTCAATTATGACTGAAAACAAGTTGTGAAGAAAAACAAAAAGATTTCTAGATTAACATCGAAATAACGCTAAATATTTAAGAAATTAAGTGTTACAGAAAAATAAAACAGAAAATAACATTTTACATCTAGGAAAGAAAAAATGGATTTCTCTCTCGGCCTGTTCGCGATTGCAGCTGCCATGGATAGCATTCTTTAAGTTATCTCCCTTTCGACCATACCTCGCTCGAATGCTGTCAGGAAAATACAAACGCGCTTCTGTTACCTGAAACAATTCTTAAAATAAATCAAAAGGAATTGATTTTTCAAGTATCATTTGAGAATTCTAATACGTATAAAATTTGAAAATATGGTCAACCGTGGTTGGTCCTATAATCCTTTTCCATTCTTCAACAGCGTTCTGTTTTGCTAATACGAATACTATAATAGATCCTGAGGACATATATGCCACCAGATTAGGAAAATTTAATTCGCCGAAGCGATTGTTGTAAAATTCTGCAACTTGTTCAGGTGTCAGCTGTAGCCAACGAGTCTGACAAATCTCAAATCCTTCTTCATATATTTGATTCTCGATTTCCTTTCTGTAAATCACTGCTTCCGGCTTTATTATGGCCAATGTATATTCAATGTCTGGTTCCTCTTCAACAGTCTTCTTAATTCTGTTCGTCTCAAGACAGACCGATGACAATTTAAAACTCTCTTCAGAATAATCATATTTTGTGGGACAAACAAATTTATACTGCAATTATCAAGTAACTGATAGAGGATATCCATTATTTGTTTACGACAAATAATCTTTACAAATAATTTTATTGCATTTCTATTTATCGAAAACATTTCTAATTGATGACCTACTATTCTGCTTGATTCACTGGAAGATTGTGTATCTATTGAAAAAGTTTTCGTAGAATCATATATCGTACTGTTACTGGATTGTACGGAATCGATTGGCTGATCAGATCCATTGGAAATTGGTTCAAGGTTATCTTTTCCAGGACGATATGGTGTAGGACACTTCGAAAAAAGAGTTACAGTTTCTGGACCGATTTTTTCAATAGTTTTGTCGTGTTGCTTTTGCGGACAGTCACACATTTTTATCTCGCACACAAGTTACACTTTTTACAATTATTTCTATTGTGCTCGTTTACGTTTAAGAAAAAGATTTGATTAATTGGCATACAATCAATAAAATTTTCCTATTTGTGTCATTTATGTTTGCGAATATGAAAGGTTATATCAAACTCTTCGATATTTATTTGTTCTGCCACTGTCATGGTGTAAAAGCACTAACTTTTTAAAATTATTCCTGCAGTGATCTTTTTAATCTCCGATCGGCGTCGCTACTTCAATTATCGCCATGTTTTCTTAACGAGAGTTTGCTCTGCGATAAGTTAGCAAAGTTAAGAACATATTACTTGCGTAGGTACATTCATTTTTAATGCTAATGTCGTACGAATATTTATCCAGTGATAACAGCTTTGAATTATGCAAATTTAAAGATTATATTATTAACTGTTTAATATTATTTCTGCAAAATTAATTATTATTACGCTATGCTTTAAGGCGTGCTTGAGCATTTGTTAATTTAATAATTTTTATTCAATTATTCCTTTCGATTAATTTTCAGATTCTCCAGGCAAACCGAGCGATAATGCCGACATTGTTGTTAATGCAGCCAAGAAAGAGAATAACCAAGAAACTTCCAACGAGACGACGACGGTGAAAGTATTACCGGAAGTGACACCACTACGCACTACGAATATAAGAAAGACAAGCATATCCATGCCTAGCAAACTCAATGAAATGGACGATCTTCGAATAGACAGACAAAACGTAAGTTGAATTATATTAATATAAAGCGATTATATTAATATATAATTACTATTGCAATAATCTTTATTTTATAAAAATTCATATGTTTTATATATATATATGTGTCATTAATCCGAGGAATCTATTAAAACATATCGAGGAATTTTAACGACTATATAAGTTTATGTACAGTATGTTGCCGATTCTGTTAAGTTGATAATGATAAGCTAGAACTTGACAAAATTGGTAGCCAATCGCGCTTCACTCAGCGACGGTCACGTGAGCGCACTCAGTACCGTAGCATGAGTTTTTAGCGTTTCTTCCTTCAAATACTTATTCCTCTTTCAAATTTCATTCGTTGCCCTTTTGAAGGTATGTTTTTGCAAAGCCACTTCGATTGCTGATGTTGAAAATTGTTGAATTCTTTCCTTTCCTTTTTTAATTTTACTGACAGCTGGTTCCGTTATAAGCTTCCGCTATTTCTCTTCCAGATAATTCTTTGTCAAGGTTTTCAATTACCTCCATCTTTGTTTTAATAGATAAATAATTCTTCGGCGATTTCTTTCCATTTGACTTCACATTTGTTTATTATATATTTTATTTTGGCATTGCTATTAATATCCCGCATCGCGTCGGCATTTTTGAAAATGTTCACGTACGCCGCTGCCGGTTCCAACTTCGCGAGTTCCCTCCATGCGTTTATCATTTATTAATAAAAAAAAGGTTAAAGGGAAAAAACTTGACAAAATCGGATTTGACAGAATCAGCACTGTAAATGTTAGAAAAGGACGCAAAATATACTGACAACAACAGAAATATTCCTCATATATCAAAAGAAAAAAGTGCTATTACATGTAAAATTTTTAGCTGTAATTGTAAGACCATAAAAAGCGATAAATTGAATGGCTACCGCGTCGAGATAAGTGATAAATCACGTGGTTGTAATCATGAGTGAAACGTTATAACAATAATCAAAGCAGATCATCGTCGAAGATTCTGTTCCATGAAAGATTGCAAGCCTTATTATCAAGCAACGGGAAGACAATTATGTGATTTATCACTTGTCCAACGCGATAACCAATCAATTTATTACTTTTTATGGTCTTACGACTGAAACTTTTACGTGCAATGACCTTTACACTTTACACGCTCGCCTGAAAAAGGTGCCAAAAGTCATCAAACAATAACATTCCGCATATTTCTTATTCACTGACTAATCAGTATCAGTTCCTCTAATAACGAAGACAACATTATATTGCCTCTCTTCATTTTCATTTGTGAAAAGAAGCTCCATGATCAACTTAATTTCAAGTGATTAATACATCACGATTTTTCACTAAGGAAAAAATTCGATCTGTACTTCCGAGTTATAGTTGAAAATTCTCTTAATAATAATAATTGATGATTATACATAATCGGGGATCGTTATTTATAATTTTATGTTAACTTTATTATCGAGTTAAGCGTTTTACATTATATTGTATATCGCAAGAAAAAACGGAGAAAGAAGTCAATAAGTGGTATGGATCCGTATGAGTGGCACGAGACAGACGTCAAGGATCACAGTTTATATTTCTTGGAGAATGCCTTGGCTTTTGCTAGAAAAAGCAAATTGAATGTCATTCAGAAGGTGCGATTAAAAACAATTTGCAGAATGAAGGCCGATATTCATAGTTCATATCCTTATTTTAAAATAGTCTTAAGTAAGACTAATGTCTAAGATGTTAATATGATTCTGTGGCCGATATTCAGTCGATTCTTATAATATTTTAAAACTGTTTGTCTTACGTATAATTTTAAGATGTCATGAACCAAGCAGAGAATCATATATATAATTAGCATCTTAAAACATTATTTAAGACGATCTTAAAATAAGAACACACTATAAATACCGCCCTGTATTATTCCCTGGTTTATAACATTGATTTATAACATTTTAAGATTGTATTTAATTGTAAGATGATTTTAAATGTAAGAAAATCGACTATGAATACTGATCAAAGAATTCCAAAAATTCTATTGATTTAATAAATATCGCAGCAAATTAAAGAAAAAAAACTTTAGACAAACATTATATATGAATCTTGAATATTAAAAATAATAAAATCATAGTCATCTCTCTTTTTTATGATTTTTAATGATAGTCTTTTTTTATGATTTCTGACAAATCCAACGTTTCTTTCTATTAATCATCTATTACAATATTCATTCTTGTGTGTCACTTTAGAAAAAAACAAAAGATTTTTCAACAATATATGTGTTACATAACGTTTATCGTTTGCGAGTTACTCTGCAATATTCTACTTTGAAAAACAAGTAGTTTATTCGACATGAACGGTAATATTGTTTCGCAATATTATATTTCAGATTCAACTGTTTAAACTGTATTTTTTATAATTTTTTACATTTTCTTTGCCCTCTTTTTTTGAGATTTAATTATACATCTTTTATTTTAAATACACAAGATTTAAATAAAAGTGAAAAGGCAAAAATTTTTCATATTTATGAGATTTTTTTTAGTTTATCACAGATATTTGAGAAGAAACACAAACTTTCGGTAAGGTCAATAATCACGCGACGTATGATATCGATTATCAAGGCAATATATCAGCAATTTTTAATCGAACTAACGTAACGTATTAATACTTACATTCAAAGAGCACTACCATGCTATGTAATTAGCGTAACGTTAATATTTTTAGAACGGCGGTCGAAAAATGTCCTTGAGTAACGTTTTGCTACAAAGAGACGATACTGAGTGATACTGCCTAAAATATTCCATTTCTTGTTTGCTAAATTTTCTACTTGATATACGATGTGTAAACATTGCTGATAAAGAATGTATATGGTCGTTATACTTAATTAGTTATCGCATTTCATACGCTTAGCAATATTGTTTCAAATATTTCACATATTTCTGTTTGCAATTTTTCATTTGAAAAAAGAACATTTAAAACAAGTAGCATAAATTTAGATAAATATAAGATTCAATAAAATATTAATAGTAATGATGTCTTATCGGTGGTATTTCTTCGGGTCGAATGTCAATAAAAAATGAACACTACACATCGTTGCTCAATTTTAAATTAATTTAATGATCCATGTGGACGCAGATGAACCTTGCAACGACGTGATCGACAAAGATAATTTACAGTCTTAATCGACAATTGATCTGTTATATTTGATTTGTTTTATTGCACAGGACAAGTGGGTTAGTTATGCTTATTTACACCTGAATTTCGGATTGTGATGTTTCAGGGTACCGCTTCGAAATTTACGAGAGACGAGAGCGAGACCAGCAGCAGCGTGACTTTCAGTAACAGTGGCTCAACCCCGAATGGAAGTCCTCTGGGATCCGAAACTGAAGAGGAAGCAAATGATGAAGAATTGGCTAAGTGAGTGTTAGATTCAGATTGATTAAGATTAAGAGACGAATTGAGAAAAGAATAAAGTTAAAAACCGACTCTGTGTGTTTATGATTTTGATTAGTTTATGATTTATAAATTTGTATCGAAGATAATATGATTTCGATTAATTTAGTACTAGAATTTTAATTTGTTTAACGATAATTAAAGTTTTGTTAATGATTAATTGGCTTCAGTAGATTATTCACAGATGTGTGTGTGCAGTTCATATATAATTCAAGTGCTTTTTTATGAACTTTCAAGTCTTGAGTCGACGAATGATAATGTCGTAGCACAACATTGTTTACATGCTGCTAAGTTTGCCTTTCCAATAATGATCTGGTTTCGCACCTGTGTTAACTTGTTTCAACCGCTTAATAAATCTAAAAATGCTATCACCGAGTTTGAGATCGGAGAAACCGAATAGCTCCATGTAGCTTACTCGCAGGAGACGGATATTTCGCCTGCAATTTTCTCTCGGTGATATACGCTCTAAATGCGCAATTTGCATTGTAACACCCCACTAGACGCATACACGAGGTACTGTTTATCGTTCTCACTTGCGGTCGTCTTCTGACTGGGATAAAACAAACGTACCTATCTGACTGTATTCACGGTCATCGTAAGCATCATCGTCAGGTCCGACCTTCCTTCATATCGCTTCAGGGTTATCGCACTACAAGAGTTGGCTCCTCGTAATCGTTGGTTTCGGCTAACAGTTGCCGCTCGAACGCAATTACAGTTTCCTCGCTTTTTCGTATACATATAATTGTTCAAAATTTTCTATTTTTCGGACTTTTTGCGTCAATCATATGAGTGCATATGGAGTATTTAAAAATATTATGTTTGTAATTGTGGTTTTCGCATCGAAAAAATATAGTTCAAAGATTATATAAAATATAAATTTAAAACCAATTAAAACATTAGCGAAGATTTTAGTTCAATAATTCAATTATCAATTTATTACATAATATTAATTCATTAATCTATCAAAATTCAATTCAAAATCACTAATAAAATATCAATATCTCTGCTAAGACGGTAAAATGATCCCCAGATACGATATTGGTAGCGCTGTATCATTGCAAAGGTACAATGATGTATATCGATATCTTCCGAAAAATCTGAAATAAAGAAACTTTATTTAAGCCCACTTTAGTTAAGCTATAATTTTTGCATCAGATTCCAAGAATAAAATTTTATTTATAATGTTATACACTGTATATTTTAATATTCGTGTATTTATGCATTTTTTTATATCTATATATTTTGATTCCTCGATATTTTTTGTATTATGTAGCAAAATTATAAATAGAATCTGATATAAGAGTAAGTTAGATCGTCTATATCTTTATATGTAATCGTTTGTCTTTATGATGTCACCCAGTCGGTATCAACTAAAAAGTAACATAACATCGATAGATCTGTTCGCGTTGCATAACTTTTTGCGTTCAGTTCTTTATTTTCTTTATTTTCCATGTCTGAATGTATTATACAATATTTATCCCGTTATAAATGTAGAAGTTTTTAGGAATTTCAAGCAACGTGAACAAACCTAATGTTATAATTTCGTACTCAATAATGTAACTGTTATGTAACAACATATGTTACATTATGTTTATATTGTTGAATGCGAAATTGTGTAACATTGATGTTATATTGCTTTTAGATTGTGTCGAATGAGTAATGATGAACTCGAAATTTTCTTTTGCAGAGTGCCACTGCAAGCTCCACCTCGAAGGAAAGGCAGAATCGTATCATCCTCGGTCAATGAAAAAATGGCAAACGACACTACGGAACTTTCGGGTGTGCAAAGCGCGACTTCCACGATAACCAGCGTGAACAGCATTAGCAGTCTTTTAAAGGAGAAATTGCAGTTATCATTACCACAAGCATTGCGTAGCAGTGCAAGACGTCAGAATGCTGATTATAGGTAAAGCGAAAGTTGCATAATTATTTATCATGTCGAAAGATCGAAGTCTTATAGAATTTAAATAATAGATATATTGAAATTTTTAATAAGAACTATACATCAATTATTTGTATCATAATGATTGTTTAAAAGCATTTAATAATTTTTTAAAATAATTTTTCTACAGGCTTAAAGCATTTGTTGGTATCTTGTTCCTCTGCATCGTTTTCCTTGTGGGTTTCGCTCACATTTATTACACTCAGCATGTCCTGCAACGAGCTTATTTTGAGAAATTTAGGTGAGCATCTATTGTGATCGATAAAATATTACACATTAAAATTATATATATTAGCGCATTATTGAAGAAGTGATATTTCGATAGTCGGCGGCATCGCTTGTCGTCTACTCTGAAATAACTTTCGGTCGTTTGCCTCTGCCAGGAAGCGCTTAATGGAATACATTAAGGCTCATTTATCGTGCTGATCTCGTGCCAGTCTCAAAATGCGTATTCAATTGGTAATCCAACGTGCATGCTTAACTTTTCAGGGGCTACATTATCTTAGAGTCGTGGGAGGGAGATCTCAGTACCGATTATATTTTACACAATAAATTTTTTTTATCACTGTACATAGAGCTTGATAAATATGATTATAAATATAATTTTCTTTAATTTTCTTCAGTATTTCTTACGAAGTTCAAGAAAGATTTCTCTTTAATAATTATTTATATCGATTTTCTTTTCAGATTCAATAAAAACGAAAGAGTGATGAGAGTCTACAGCAGTTCCGGAGCGGAGATCATTGCTGCTCGGCTTGGTGAGGGTATTTCACCGAACACAGGGGTGTATCCTTGTCTTCCTCATCATCAACGACAAGACTCGGTCTGCCTTGAGTGGCTACAGCAAACACGGCTTTACCTCGCGCACACGAAACGCGAGGGTATGTACTGCTATCACGTCACTTGGCAAAGTTTAAGTCCTTACTACAATCCCAAGGACTGCTTCGACTGGTCTTCGAAGAGAGGCCATTGGTATGGCGCCGGACAAATACAAAACATGGTGTATCCTCTGGAACGCGGTCGCCTAGAGCTGAGCCCGTTTATCACTGGCGACGTAAGGAAACATCCGTTTGGCAATGTGCTGAAAAGATACTTCCTGAATTCAAAGGGTGCTACAATCTTGGTGGATCCTGAAACACCACTTTATGTCTCAATTAACGCTAATCGTACCAACGACTTTTGTCTTCAGGCGAAACATGACGCCTTTGCTTATATTAATCATTTGACGCCGCTACCTCAGCTTAACTATACTATCTGCGCGACCGACAATATGAAGAGTTTGCACTCCTCGATGGCGGAGAAGTCTCTGTGGGACGGTTTGAAGCCCGATGAACTGCACGCCGTTCATTCTCTGCTGTCCGAACCAGTTTGGCAAATTTCGCCTATCAACGAAGCGGCTATTTACAACTATACAGAAGATGTGATCGCGCTGGGATTCCTTCGTCAAGGGCATGTCCTGTTGAGTGAGGAATGGCAGCCCAATCCAGGTGATTTCATCTTAGACGAGGAACGATTCCCTTCTATGGAGGAAACTATCAATATTATTCATCGCAGAGGATTTAGAATAGTCTTCAGCATCCAGCCGTTTATTTCTACAGAATCCATCAACTTCAAGGACGCTGTCGCTAATAGATTACTGATTTCCGAGAGAGGAAGCGATCCTAGGATTCCAGCGTTGACAAGGTTGTTAATCAAGAATTTATTTATAAAAATTATATATATTTTTTTATCGTGACATATTTTATAATCTGGCCGTGAGAAAATTTTTAAAAAAATTTATATTTAATTTCAGGTACAAGCAAAGTAACAGTGCCGGCGTGCTCGACATTACAAACAACAAGACCTTACCGTGGCTGCAGACTAAGCTCGAGAGCCTCATCATGAAATATCATGTCGACTCGTTCTACCTCGATCTGGGCACTGCTCAGGATATGCCGCATTACTACAAATGCGAGCAGCCTCTCACCAACCCTGACCATTACAAGACCATCTTTACCCGTTCGATACTAGGCACCATACCCGTAATCGGCGTTTCAAGCGCCATTTCCAGACCACGGGCACCTGTCTTCGTGTCTCTGCCTCCTTTCCCGTCATCCTGGAAAGCCATCAAGACCGTCATTCCCACCGTTCTCAGTTACGGCATGATCGGCTATCCGTTCATCATGCCAGGAGCGGTAGGCGGCGATGTGGCACTTCCGATGTCAGACAACAATCCAGATAATGACTACGAAGTAGATCTGCCAGATAAAGAACTCTACATCCGTTGGCTGCAGCTGTCCACCTTTTTGCCCGTGATTCGCTTCACTTATCTACCAAGCAAGTACTCAGATGAGTCGGTCCTGGAAATCGCCAAGAGACTGACTACTTTGCGGCAGAAAACGGTTACGCCATTACTGAAGAAGTACGCGAATGAAACTCTGGACACTGGTCTGCCTATTATCAGGCCACTCTGGATGCTGGATCCGGCTGATCCGGCATGCCACGTAGTGGTCGATGAATTTTCCGTAGGCGAAGAGTTGATCGTGGCGCCAGTGCTTTATTCCGGTAGTAGGCAGAGGGAGGTATATCTGCCGGCTGGAGTCTGGAGGGACGGTATCGACGGAAGCCTAAGGAAGGGCTCAAGATGGATTCACAATTACAGAGTAGCTGAGGATAAGATCGCATATTTCGTCAAAATGCCAGACAATACGAGATTCTGAAAGATACGATGTCATTTCACCTTTTTACATCATGCAGGATAATGTTGTCAAAGAATTTTGAGATCGATGATAAGATTTGTTCATATGCAAAATGAATCATCACGACGAATGATGTGCAATCGATTTGTTAGTATGACGAATACTGATCGCTTATCTACAAATTTTTATCGATTCGTCTTGAGCCTTTATTAAATGTACAAGATGAACTTGTTCCTCGGTAAGTCCCGAAAGTGCAGAAAAATAATCATGCATTAACAAATATATATCATTGAGTTTAAAACGACAAGAATTTTGCAAATGCGATGATGTATTAAATAAATGTATTTAAAAATTGCGATTATATTAAATAGATATGAAATCAATATTGTGATCTTTGGCAGAGTGCAACAGGATTATTATGTAGGGATAAATACTTAACGGCATGTAAAGCCATGAGAGATTTACACGTACATTAGAGATGCAATATTGCATTTGAAAATGCAATATTTAACAAGAATATATCGAAAGATTTGATAATAAAAGTATCCAATATTACTGTATTCTACGGATATGAAATTATTGTATCAACACTAGTATTACATTACAATGCATATCATAGGCCAAATATCGATACACATTTACATTAAAAAAACAAGAATCAATTGTAGATTTAACTTAAGCTGTCAATTATATTTATTTTACCTAACAATGTGGTTTTACATCTCTACTTTTCAATAATCCATTAGTAAAACTGATTTATATTATTTATAAAAAAAAAAGACATTTTTTAATGATATAAAAAAATAAAGAAGTGAATACAATTGATGAGAATGTATCTGAAGGCAGTTTTATAGGGCGCACGGGGCTATTTATTTTTCCTCCTTTTTTTCATTACAAACTTACACGACATATAAAACAAAATACGTGAGCATGCAGAAGCAGGATACGAAACTGGCGCGATTCCCGACTGATTTAACTTAACGATGCTGCAGTCACGAAAATATGTATCTCACGTCACGATCGTTGTAATTCGAACGTAGAGATTATTTTCGCGTGTTTGCAGCATCGAGTTCTGTACGCAGCGGGATCACGCCGGTTTTGATCCTTGTGCAAAAACATCTCAAACAGGCGGCTGATCTACGGTCGATCGACGAGGAGAAAATCAAGACGCGTGAGGCACACAGGCGACAAATTCTAAGGTATAGTGTATATTTATTATATTATCATTTTTATCATATAGCGTAACATCGTTATTTCTATAATAATAATAATAATAATAATCATAGCACCATGAACACTCCACAGTAAGTTTTTTTTCTTTTTTTTTTTTTTTCTTTTAATTCGTTATTCGAAAAGAACGCGACGCGCCGATGCGCTGCGACGGGTGAGAACCGCGATCGTGTAATCGTATAATATATAAGGAACTCGAACAGCACTAAAATATCAGAGAATATCCAAGCAACGTTCGGCGGTACAATCACAGTTTCCTCGGAACGCTCCTTGAACGTTTCTCCGAGATCTTTATCGATCTCGCGAAGTCTCGCATTACTCTCATTGCGCAACAACGAGATTTTCGACTGGATCTTCCCTTTTATCTCTTTGCGCCAGGAAACGTGATTTCTGACTAGAGCTCATAGAATATCTGAGAAAATTTCACGGTAGAGGAAAGGCGCATCTTTTGATTTTTGTCGATTCGTGCCGTCTGTCCGGCTCGTGGGATAAGAAGCGATCGAGGGAAAAAAGCGCGAGCGAATCGAGAAACGTCGAGAGCGGAAGATCGCCATTTTCCTCCATTACCGGAACGACTGACAATTTTTCTCTTCTAATTAATAATATTATTATTAATTGTTCTTTAGAGGAAATCATCGATATCACCGTTCTCGCACCCGTCGAGCACCGCGATTTTAGGGGTTCGTAGAGGTGTTGAGACTCACGTTTTTCATATCTCTCTCTTTCTTTCTCTCTCTCTCTCTCTCTCTCTCTCTCTCTCTCTCCTCTGCTTTCTCTCTCTCCCTCTTTTTCTCTGTCTTTCTTTCTCACGCTCTCTATTATACTTCCTTTCTTATGTACTTTGTTCATATATTATATAGATATCTATATATATAATATATATATTCTTCTTCCCTCATATTTCCCGCTAATCTGTTTCGGTGAAAGCTCGTTCCTAATCATTTATTTGTTCTTTTTTTTGGTTATTTTTATACTTTTTATTTAAATTACTCCAATAAATTCATCGTTTATTTAATCTATCCTGCGCGCATCATCATCGATCGACAATAGCTTCTCATTTAATAGTTTATTAATTTATTTTGTTTTTGTTAAATTGAATTTCATAATTTTAACATCCTACCTAGATAACTGGTCATTATATTACTTGTCAATAAATAATACGTAAATACATAGGTACACATACTTCATCGTCATCATCTCTCTCCCTCCTTGTCTCTTTCTCTCTCTCTTTCTCTTTCTTTCTTTTACTCTTATCTTTCTTTCTACTTCTCTCTTAAATATTTTTCTCTTGCACATCAATTCTCTATCATACGTATGAAGGTATCGATAAATATAAAAATTCTCTATTCAAGTATATGATAGAAAGAGAACGATGATGATGATGATAATGACCCTCTCTCATGAACGTAATCGTAATATCAATAATATTAATAGTAATCGCAATAATAATAATAGTAGCACAATAATATTATATTATTCGCAAAAATAACAAGCATAATAGTCGTTAAAAATAATTGGTATGGTAATAATCGTATTTATAACAATATCGATCGTTCTGGTCTATCTTTTTCGATGTCCCTTACGCCTATTCTTTCTCTTTCTTCTATACGTTTCTTTCTATTACAAAATTCTCGCTCGTCTCTTACGCCGATCGGCGAAGTAAAATCTTGGTCGCGCATGTCTCCATAAAATGACATTGTTAGACTCTCGCTTTCTTGACGACTGATTTTCGAATGAACGCACCATTGCATCCGGTGAATGCGATAAAAAAAATGATTATGAAACGCAAACAAAGAATGAACAATAAATAATCGAACGAATGACAAAGATGAGCACGTAGGCGATAGATAAATATGTATGCGCATGGGAAAGTAAATCTCGCGATCGAAACAGAAAATCCTGTGTAACTTACAGGCGGTAAAAAACTTACGCACTAATCTATAGAAACTGGGCCCGAAGGCCACTCTATCGCTTCTCATTTGCAGCGACAAATCGCTTTCATCGCCGTCTAATCGAGCACCATCGTTTTCGTGTAGGCACGAATGTGTCTCGTATAGAGGAGAGCTTTCTCCAACTTTCATTCGGCGAAATCCGCTTTTAATCATCAAGATCATGCTTCAACCAGATAACACAACGTACGAAAAACTTCCTGATCTTTTAGGCGTTCTCATTTTTCAAACATTACTTAGAATTCTCTCGATTCTCATAAATAAAATCATAGGATGTCTATTGACATGACAGTCTATCATTTTTGAGATATTAATTTAATTTCGTCAAAGTATTATTTGCGTCTGATCTCGCAAGAATGGTGAGTAAAGGTGTCCTCTATAAGTTACAGTTCGATATTGTGCTTAATCGCACTTGTCTCTCTGTTTTACTTCTTGTATATCAATTCTCCTTCTGACCTATATATTCTCCTGTAATTCCGGATAATCAACTTCTACGTACACGTTTGGTACATCCTTAAATCGCAGCTACAGTCACTTTCGCATCGAAACCGACACGTTTTGATTTCGATTCGAATTTAATTAATTCAAGGCGATACATCGACTCGACATGACACTGTCGGCATGCGACAATTGCGATCTAGGGGTACACACGCAGGGTCGGCACTAGATGGATTTTTTTAAGGTACAATTATAAGAATATTAAGAGTCAAGATATTTGGTACGACCCGGTTTTTCTTTCAATCTTTTAGAAAAGATGGGGAGTATTCCCAGACAGCATAAATGTCCAAAATTCATAAAAAAACATTCGAAAGGACTTAGTTTTCCAAAAGTTTTTTACATAGTACAGATAATTACTGTGTACATGCATTTTGGACTTTCGCACTGTTTGAGCAAAACTTAACCACCATCAACTGCCTCACGAAGACTCGCTGATAAACGCGTACTCCTGCATCAGGAAGTCACGGTATACAACTTTCGCTGTAAAATGAAAATGAATGGAAGGCCTGCCATCGACTTACTAAAAACAATCATACTTTATGTAGAATCTCAAATAAGCACGATGTTCGGCACATTTTCTTTCCACGTTATCATATCGTTGTAGTCATCTTCATCAGTTCATCATGCTCTGACTTAAAACATCTCAGTTAAAAAAATGTTAAGTACAAAAAGTTTGATCTTAGTCATTTCTCCGAATGTATAATATTTTCGCTGATTTCATAACCAAACCAGCGACAAACTGCGAAATTCATCTAGGAACGAATATTTATTTAAAGATCAACGATTGGCCTTCTTCAGACATTGTCGATACTTCAGAAAATAGCGATATTTCAGAGAACATCGGCCAAACGTTTCTCACGCAGCTGGGATTTAAGTACCGCAACAGATAGAACTTTGTTCGATCTGTCATTACGAAGACAATGACGTGATTTCTTATAGCGGAAATTTTAACCCGTTTCTTTTGATTACTTCTCTTCCTTAAGCCTTTCTTTTGACGTCACGGTTTAAGCGTCTCTAGCAACTCTTCCTTCAAGGTCCATCGGTCAGTTTTCTCTGCCATTATCGTTTTTCTTTTGAAGAATTCTTTTGGACAGGTTATTTTTCGCTTGATAGATCCTTTATCTTAGGAGTTTACAAATGTCTTCAGACATTTCCTCGAATCATATCTCGAGAAAACTTTCCTGCAATACCTAACTGTGAGATGGATGAACTGTAAAATTATTTGTGCGACGCTACAATTATTCGATTACTGTAAGATACTTTTTACTATATAGTTTTCATATATATAGTTTTCGTATCTGATACTTCTTTTAATAGGAATAGCGAGGCGATACGTAGCCGGGTGAAGATTTTGGATGCGGTTCACTTGACACTATAAATGTTTCGAAGCATTTGATTAATCAATCGGAAGAAAAAAATTTTATTAACTGATTTTATTAACCAATCAAAAAATGTTTCAAATTTGTAATATCAAATGAATCGCAGCCTTTATTTCTTTCATAAAACAATGTCATTATCCACCATGCAAATCTCGCACCAATATTATCAATGTCTGCAAAATCCATATCAAACTAAAGATCGAGATTAATCAAAAGAAAGAACTAATATCAAGTAATAACAAACTTTGCTTTCATTTGTCAAATCTTAATTCGAATCTTTAGTTTGATACAGAAATAAAAGATCGTCAGTGCTACGATCGCTGTTTTCTAAAGTATCATTCGTCTCACAATTTCAACAAGGCAATCAAAACAAAGGCCTTCAATCAAAGGTAATTTAAAGAAACGATCGAAGACGAATTGTTCGTCCGTCGGATGGACGTTTTTTTGAGACATGTCATCATCGCCCTGCACTCTCCTTACGACAACGAAACGCTCTACAGATCTCTTCCGGCATCATCCTCGTCGGACTCCTCGTCTAGCTTGGACCGCGTCGTCTGTATGATTGACGCAGCGAATCTATCAAGTAACCACCATTCCTCCGCGTATCTCTATTCTCTACGATATAGAAACACGACACACAGATAACTCCTACCCTAGTACTTCTCGATGGAATTTAGCTCCGTTTTACCTATGCACGAATAGACATTTATGACGAGAAAGGGGACCGTTAGTCACGTAACAACGAAGGATAATGTTTTTGCAGGTGAAACATGGATCGTTCTCCTCGTGCCTCATGTCTTTACGTATCCCGTTAAAGGATAATACGCAATCCATCGACGACACGAACGATAAATCCTCTTGATTCTTGCGCGTCCGTCAAACGCGCATTCTATCTTGTTCACGATAGCCACACTCAGTAGAATATTTATTTTACAACTGTTGGAAGTTTTCTTCGTTTGAAAAGGATTATTCCTTTAGACATGAAAGTATAATCCAAACTTGAAAATTTCTGACAATTGCAAGATAAATTCTGATAAACGTAGCCAATAGGTGTATTCTTTATCGATGAACTGATGCACATTGCAATAAATTGATGTGAAACAAATATAGTATGTTTCACTTCAACTTATTACATCATGTGCAGTTCAGAAAGTTCTTTGATAAAGAATAGACCTAATATATGCTTCCCCGCGTAAGTTAAAATGCGGTACTTCTCTTTTCTCTTTTTTTTTTCTTTTTTTTTTTAACTGATACACTAAATACTACGCGGTGCTCTTGAAGCGGCAGCTGTGTCAAAGATATTAAAAGTTTTACTTTGATCTGCTGATCGAGGAGAGAATGCGGGCGAGGAGGTCTCGCATCGATTGTTCGATCCGTGTTCAGTGGATCGAAAATAGAAATATCCTAAAATCAATTTATAATTTTCGATAACTAGCACACAGATTGTCACAGAACCGCAGCGCTTATGGACCGTCGTCGCTTTGCGATCGATCGTCGCTCATGCAACGTCATAATCATCGCTTTGCTTTAGCTTCAGCGCAAAATCTTCGCAAAAATGTCTTTGACTTGAGCAGTGATCGATAAGATATTGCAGGCGGTATCAGCACACTACGGGCTGCGTACAGTGCAGAATGTGGAAATATAAATATCCGTTGATGAACGCCGCTGTTATCAGTTCAACATGAATCTTAATCAAATGTAAATTTCTCCCTATTAATAATCGGCTTCTTAGAAGTAAATAATTAATTTATACCTTGTATCCCCGTGCAAGAGAAGAAACCCTCGCGATCTCTCCCTTATTTTCTCTGTTTCTTTCTTCTCGTCGCCCGCATCGTCTCCTCGCGAAGGAATAAGGAGAACGTCCTAAATTAGATTAAACAATCCCAATTTGAGACCTGAGCGCGATTCACACAAAATCGGCCTCGCTTCCTCAGGATTGCCTCTACATTGTTCGACGGGATTTCTACGATCCTGCTAGGCCGCGGAGCTATGACCGCGAGGGAATCTCGAAAATTCGAAATGCTGTTCGTCTTCGGGTCTCCTAGAAGGGGGGGTCAGGAATCACCTGACGGGACGGTAGGTCGGCCTGAGCGCTCGACTCTTTTTCTCTTCTTTTTTTTTTCTATTTTTTTTCTCTTGTAGAAATGGGTCCGAAAATGCAGAATGATAACGCATTCCGGACGCCGCTCAGAACTCGACTATTACGGCTGAGCAGGCTGCCAATCCCTAGAACTCGAGCCTGTAGGCGCTGCAACTAGTCTCATGATCCTGAAGATTGATAGTACACCTGGATGCGGACGGCGATAGATCTATGTGGTTCGCCGCGAGCGCTTCCTCGTTATCGGCGACCCAATAGCCCAAAGTATCGGTGTCGTAGGTCGGAATCATAGTTACCTCTGAAAAAAAAATAAAAATAATTATTAAAAATTAAATTGGCAAAGGTTATAAGAATGAATAAAAGAAATAGTCAATAAAAGCCAAATGCAGATGTCGAAGCGCAATATTCATACATTTATTATTAAACTATTACATGAAAAATATATCTACAATAAAATGTAATGGTATTGCAAAGGAGCATTGTTTTAATCCTCCTCAGTGTAAAAATTAAGCAGTAAATATTAAATTAAAAGAGTTTGAAGGTAAAAATAAAATTATATACAGACACTAACAATTATAGATTATTCGCAAGTATAAATAAATTATATTTTGTAAATTCTAATTGAATATAAATGATATGAAAACATGAAAATTATATCAAAATACACTCGGAACATGCAGTATAATTAATGTAGATATTATTCTCATTTGAATTAACATTCGAATATAAATATATTTATGATAAATCTTAATTAAGATTTAAATCTAATTAATATTTTTTTTGTCATGATCAAGATAAGTTTTGACACAATGATAAAAAGAAGTAATGATAAAGAAATAAATAAATAGTTAATAAATATTAGGAATCTCAATTAAATTGTCAGTTATCAAGAAAAATATAAGTAATATTGATCATTGTAAAGTTTGAGTTACATTCTTTAATTTTAAATAAAAATAATGTATAAACATAACAACAATTTATCATGAAAAGAAATAAATCTATAATGTTTTCAACACAATCTTAATAAACTTACCGAGATCTTTGTCCTCCCAAGTCTTTTTAGCTTCCAATAGAGCGTCATAGACTTCCCGGCTGGGCTCGGTACCGCTAAAGACATAATATCTCGCTCGTACTCTCTTGAAGAATTCTAAGGATGTGTAGTATGAATTTCCGTGATGGGGCACGTACGCTAAATCCATGTAAACCGATTGAACCTTATTTTTCGAATCTTTCATCTTCTTCTCGTTCTTACCGGGGCTTTCTGAACGCTTTTTGTTCTTGATATTCTCTGACTGAATCTTCTTCGCTTGTTTCCGTTCTTTTTTCGGTGTACTGGGTGCTCCTTTGTTCGATATCTCATTGGTCACTGGTGCGGGAGAAGGCAGCCTAAGAGGTTCTCCCCAATTTTTTACATCGAAATTCAAAGTATCGGAGGTTGTCTCATTTGAGCACGATGGAGATTGAGCAGAGTTCTTCAGATTGAATTTTTTGGGCGGTTTAGGAGACGGCAGCCCAAGAGGGGTTCCCCATCCCTCCAAAGGATCTTTTTTCGAATCACCCTTTGAATCATCTTTATCATCCCGGAACGAAGACGATGGATGATCTTTTTCATCGGTTGCTTCATGACGAAGGCTACCATTCGTGTACCTGGGCGCTATTCCGCTGCTGAAGGCCCCTCCGACCTCCTTCATCTCTTTATCCATCAGAGCTTTATCAAAGTCGAGATCGGCCTCGTCGATGTATCTCTTTGCGTCCGGTTTTTCGCCGTAATCACCGGCGGGCTCCTTTTCTACTGTGAATCGACTGTGAATGGGATCACTGCTTTTCTGCATACCAGTCTCACCGTGGAAGGTTTTCATAGCAGATATCTGAGGCGGTACCGCTGGCAGCTCACCGTAGAAGCTGCTGCTCATCGCGGCCACCGAGAATTCCACTTGTTTCTGCTCCTCTTGTTTATCAGAAGATGATTCATAGCGATGCATTGTTTGCGGTGAATATCCGACTTGCGAGGTTGAAGAAAGAGACGAACTGGGTGGTTCATCGTCAGAATAAGTATGTCGCTCCTCGCTGCTACCCCATGGGTGTGTCATGACTTTACTATGTGTGCTACTATGTTCACTCGATGGACTGGCCGGACCATGATCCTTTTCACCGGTTACATCGTCGGACCCTGGACCACGTTGCAATTCCGAGGATTTGATGCTGCCGATAATGCTGCTGATCGCGCTTTCCGCGGCATCTTTACTTGGCAGACGTTCATCTACCTTCACATCAGTCTTTTCCGCCAACACAACTGTCTCGCCTTTTTCATTTGTCGTTTCTGTGACCTCCCTGGTGGTCGTTACTATTTCACCTTCGTCGGAAACCGTCTTTGTAGTCGTAACGATAGTTCGGATCATCTCGCCCGATCTGAATCCTTCCGGTGTGCTCGTAGAGGATCGACAATCGGATCTTTTATCGGGCGTCGATCTACCCGATACGTGAGGTTGAACTACAGCGCCGTCTCTGATCAACGGCGACGTAGGAACCTCTGGCGTAGATTTGCCACTGAAGACGATATCCTTAGGCAACGATATATCCGGTGAAGACTTACCCGAATAACTTTTGTCATCAGATATAAGTTCTCGTATCAAAGGAGACACCGGATGTTCAAATTTGTCTGTGTCTAAGCGTTCTTTTATTGTAGATTCAAGTTTAGCTTCATGTTTGAGGTCAGGTGTCGATTTACCGGAATCGGAATAGAAGGCTTTTACGTCGGGCGTTGTAGTGCCCGATGTCACAGTCGTAATCGTTTCCTTGATAATTTTTTCCGCAGGTTTGGTACTTTCTGTCAATTTTTCTAATAATTTCTCGCCGGCCAAAGTGTCCGTGCTCTCTTTGACGTCTGTCTTTGTGGTAACTTTTCCGTCCGGTCCAGTAATCGTGGTTACAGTCGTCACGATTCGCTTTATATCGGCGCTGGCTGCGTCAGATGCATCTTCGTCACTCATAACCTTGTAGGTTGAACCTGAAGTAGGATCTGTGTAAATTTTCGACGGATCAGCTTGTGCTAATTCGTCATCTGCTAATTCCTCTGTCACGATTGTTCGCGTTGTTTTCGTAATAGTCTTCATATATTCGTCAGAATCTTCCTTCGAATCACTGATTTCTTCATCAGGGATGACAATTTCGCGTCTAATCACTTTTGTGATAATTTCAGGCTCGTCTTGCTCGATAATTTCGCGTTTAACAACTTTAGTGACTACTTCCGGCTCGTCATGTTCCATAATTTCCTTCTTAATAATCTTGGTAATTGTTTCGGGCTCATCTTGTTGAATACTCGACTGTTTAATTTCTTTGACTATTTCTTGTGGTTCAATTCCTTTCATGACTTCAGTTGTCTTTCCAGATTCCTCCTCTTTAATCACTTCATGTTTGATTGTCGTCTTACTTATAATAACGTCGCCATCCGATTCAGCCGCATGATCATCGGATGTAATTGTTGCCGAAATCCCCGCAGTTTCTTCAGGTTTGTCTTTATCGACAGTTTCCGTAATCTTGCTTTCTCTCAATATCGTAACAGTTTGAGCAGATTGCACAGTCTTCGTGTCTTCCACATCTGTTCTCGTTATGTGAGTAGTGGTCAGAGTAGATTCCGATAACTTTTCAGGCACTTTACCGGTTGGTTCGATTTTGGAAGCAGCGTCATGTGTAAATTCCGGAGTCGATTTTCCAGACAATGTGGTTATATGTGTCGTTCGCATCTCCGTCATACCACCAACGAAGGCCTTGTGAAACTGGCTCTCGTAATCTGGTGGATAATCGGATTTGTCCAACTGTTGCTCACCCGATTCTGGATACATACCCCTGGCATCATGCGGCAGTTCGTAATCTACATCCGTTGTTCCCTCGTAGTGATACATTGCCTTATCGTAGTCTTCTGGTTCTTCCTCTTGATAAATTTCCACATCGATCACAGATTCTCTTGGGATCTTCCTCTTTAATATAATTTCCTCCAATATCTCGAGAATAATATACCTGGGTAGAGAAGTCATGATGATTATCTCTTCGAGTATCATTTCCGTAATTTTCTTTCCTTTTTTTATATATTCTTCCTCCAAGAGTTTTTCGATTTCCATTCGCTTCTC
>NW_011626920.1:1395194-1443302 GCF_000204515.1 Acromyrmex echinatior
CTCGGCGAAATTGATCGTTCTGCCTTTGCTTCTGGTATTGCTTCTGGTATTTGAGAAACTTTAATATCATCAAGTCTCTCACTGGCAACACTGGATGATTTAGATTTGTCCTTTTGATCATCGGCTGAGCTCGGCGAAATTGATCGTTCTCCCTTTGCTTCTGATATTTGCGAAACTTTAATATCATCAAGCCTCTCACTGGCAACACTGGATGATTTAGATTTGTCCTTTTGATCATCGGCTGAGCTCGGCGAAATTGATCGTTCTCCCTTTGCTTCTGATATTTGCGAAACTTTAATATCATCAAGCCTCTCACTGGCAACACTGGATGATCTAGATTTGTCCTTTTGATCGTCGGCTGAACTCGGCGAAATTAATCGTTCTTCCTTTGCTTCTGGTATTTGCGAAACTTTAATATCATCGAACCTCTCACTAACAACACTGGATGATTTAGATTTGTCCTTTTGATCATCGGCTGAACTCGGCGAAATTAATCGTTCTTCCTTTGCTTCTGGTATTTGCGAAACTTTAATATCATCGAACCTCTCACTAACAACACTGGATGATTTAGATTTGTCCTTTTGATCATCGGCTGGACTCGGCGAAATTGATCGTTCTGCCTTTGCTTCTGGTATTTGCGAAACTTTAATATCATCAAGCCTCTCACTAGCAACACTGGATGATCTAGATTTGTCCTTTTGATCGTCGGCTGAACTCGGCGAAATTGATCGTTCTCCTTTTGCTTCTGGTATTTGAGAAACTTTAATATCATCAAGCTTCTCACTGGCAACACTGGATGGTCTAGATATGTCCTTTTGATCGTTGGCTGAACTTGGCGAAATTGATCGTTCTCCCTTTGCTTCTGGTATTTGCGAAACTTTATCATCAAGCCTCTCACTGGCAACACTGGATGATCTAGACTTATCTTTTTGATCGTCGGGTAAACTCGGTGACTTTGAAACATCGGATGGTGATTTCGGTTCTGTCTTATCACTGATAATGCTTAATGATCTTGTCTTATCAACAAAATCCGAATCGCCAATTATGCCAGACGTTTTTAATTCGTCAACATCTATTTTCTCTATTGACTGTTTATTGTCATCTATCGGCTTATCAAAAATAATGCTTGGAGATACCGGTCTGTCATGCGATATAATATCATCTGCCTTAACGTCCATTTTTTCAGAAACTGTTGAAGGTTTCTCCTCCATAGCTTTTTCGTGCGGTATTTTCACATCGACGAAATTCGGGGATTTATCACCAGCACTTTCATAATGTTCTTTAACACTATCCTTGTCATCCGATGTCTTCTCATCGGACTTATCGCTAGCAACACTGGGAGATTTGCTTCGATCAATAGGTGGTTCTAATTTGTCAGTAACAGGCGATGTCGATTTTTCAAATAATTCCGCTTTCTCACTCGCAACACTTGATGATGTGGATTTATCACCTGATGGTTCCATCACGTCTTTAAGATCTGGTTTTTCCTCCGTAACACTGGTCGCTTTCGAACCATCGACAGATTTCTTCTCATCAGACTTTTCACTTGTTATGCTTGGAGATTTGCTCCTGTCAGGTTCTTCCTTCTTATCCGGAATTGGCGATTTTGTTTTTTCTACTGATTCTTTCTGATCAGATGTAATACTCGTGACACTAGGTGACTTGGATTTATCCAGCGACGATTGTTCTGTAATATCCGTTAGATCAGTACTGCTCGGCGATTTCGATTGATCATCGAGTCCCTTCGAATCAATCGTAGTACTCATTGCGGTAGCTGATTTTGATTTTTCATCGGATAGTTCTATGACATCCTTTAAATCCGGTTTCTCTCCAGCAATACTCGGAGATTTAGAATGATCAAGCGATTCCTTTTGTTCTCCTGTAATACTAGAAGATCTCGATTGTTCTACAGTGACATCCTTCAAATCTGGTTTTTCTCCAGTTACGCTTGGCGATTTTGATCGATCTGCAGGTTCTGCAACATCTTTTAAGTCTATTTTTTCTCCTGCGATGCTCGGAGACTTGGAGTGATCAACTAGTTCTTTTTGCTCGCTCGTAACACTGATGACACTTGGAGATCTTGATTTCTCCACTGGTGTTTCCGTCACATCCTTTATATCAGGTTTTTCGCCGGCGATACTAGGTGATTTTGAGCGATCTGGTTCTTTAGATTCGCTAATGCCGCTTGTTACACTCGGTGATCGTGATTTGTCTAATGGAGGTTGCATTATATCTTTCAAATCCGATTTATCTTCTTCAAGTTTCGGAGATTTCAACACATCTTTTGATATTTCAGGTGATTTCGCTACTGGAAACTGTTCCAGTTTGTCGTCTTTAGCACTTGTGACACTAGGCGATCGGGTTCTCTCGAAATCTACTTTTTCTACAGAAACGCTTGGTGATCTAGAACGGTCACTTACTTTCTTGCTATCTGATTTATCACTAGCTACACTGGGAGATCTATCTTTATCATGTGATTCTTCAGTCTTATCAATAGCTTTAAGAGAATCTGGCCTATCAAAAATAGGAGATTTTGGTTTCTCTAAATAATGTTCCGTCACGTCTTGAAGGTCTGGCTTATCCGCAGCTATGCTCGGTGACTTGGAACGTTCGGCCTCTTTCTTCTCATCGGATTTATCGCTAATCGCGCTTGGAGATTTAGCTTCGTCAATTGGTCCCTTTTCATCATAACGTTCACTCTCTAAAATAGGCAACTTTTCACTTACTGTTTCTTTCTCCATAATACTAGGCGATTTCAACTTATCATTTTCTTTCTCATCGACTTTATCACTTAAAATACTAGGGGATTTATCGAGAGATTTAATATCTTGTTCGGATTTTTCTAAAGATATTGGTAATTCTTTGTCTACAATTGGTTTAATTTCTTTAATAGATTCAGGTAATTTTTTGATATCTTTTTCAATAGCAATGTCTTCTTCAGTAATAGGTTCCTTTGCAAAATACATTTCAGATTTATCTGTGGGTGACTTCGAGAAAATTGTCTCAGCTGGTGAAACATCCTCTGAATGGAGCGAATCAGGTGTCTTTGAAACACCAATCGTTCCTTCTTTCTTAGGTTCTGGAAGCATCTTCTCGATTGGAAGTTTTGGTTTTTCAGCTAATTCTATTGGAGATTTCTGCATTGTTGTATCAAGAGGTGAAGGAGATCGTGATTTGTCGATTTTTTCAACTGGAGAACTAGGTTTCTCGATCTTTTCTTCACCTGGAGATTTCACTTTTTCAATTTTTTCTACATCTTCCTTAGTCGGAGATTTCGGTTCCACTTGTTCCTCTTTAGGCGACTTTGGTATATCTTTTTCGGCAATTTTATCTGATACCTCCAAATCTTTTTCCACAGGAGACTTTGTAATATCTTTCAATTCCTCTGGTACCTTTGGCTTATGCAATTCTGATTTTTCCAAACTGTCTTCAAGATCCTGTGAATCACGAGGACCAGCAGGTGACTTTTCCAAGCTGTCTTCTGGAGTAATCTTATCTTTACCTTCTGGCGCAGATTTGTCGGAAATACTATCCTTTTCGGGAGTACTTATGTCCGAACGTGAGTCTTTATCTAAAAGTAATGAATCTTTATCTGGTGTAGATTTAACAGATACATCCTTAAGAGAATCATCTGGAGTGACGGTTTTCGTAAAAGTTATGCTGCCGCTTGGACAGATCTCAATTTCCTCTCTGCCATCCTCGCTACATGCTGTAACCAGCATCCTTTTGACAGTGCCATCGTCAAATGGTTTTGGTGCTAATGTTTCTTGGCTCTTCTCTTCCTTAATTATTGGAGCTTCTTTAATTTCTGTGGTCTCTAATGGTTTAGATTTCTTATCATCTTCAAGTAATTCTACTTTTGGCTCTTGTGTAAAGCCTGTTGCATCTGCGAGCTTTGTTTCTGCCTTCACTTCTTCAGCAACTTTTTTAAGTTGCAATTCTTCGACTTCTTCTTTAACCGCAGGTTCAATTTCTTTCATTTCAAGTTTCTCGTCAATTATCTTTGTGCTTGGTGTAATTGATTTAGAAATATCTAGTACATCAATTGATGGTCGCTTATCGGAGAAATCTTTGGGCGTTTCCTTACTTAAGTCTTCGATTGAAGGCTTTTCTGCTTTGTCGGAGATTGATGGTGTCAATATTGTAGCAGTCTCTTTCTGAAGAATGTCATCCGTCTTTTCCTTAGCCTCGTCTAAATATTTCTCAGTAGTATCGACAATTTCCGATATTTCGGATATATCCCGTTCTACAGGTTCTTGTTTCTCGTCAGTTGGTTTAATATCCTTTGCAATCTGAAACTCTTCTATTCCCACCTTCCCTTTGGTTTCTTGCACGAACTTCTCGTCTGCTTCGATCACTTCACTTGTAGTATCTTCCACAGATTCTTCAATGTCTTCTTTTTCTTTCATCTCGTTCGCTTTCTCGGGAGATTGTACATCACGTACTTTATATTCCTGCTCGACAGCTTCAAAGTCGTCAATCACGTCTTTCTCATGTTCCTTCGTAACTGAAGACGGAATCTCTGAAATCGCTTTCTTCTTTATATCAGCTGTATCGGATATCCTTCTGGGTATACTAACAAATCCATCCACTTCCTTCTCGACATCCTCCTCTTCGGATGTGGCCGATAACTCCTCTTCAGCGCTCATTTCTTGCTCAAGTACATCTTCTTTCTTGTCTTTTTTTAACTCAATTGGACTTTTCTTCTCTTCAGTGCTGAGCACTTCTGCGACCGGTTTCGTTTCAGTCACTTTCTCAGTCAGTACTTGCGACTCTGGAATCGCTTCATCCTTAATAATATGCGATAATTCTTCGTCGGTTATACCAAGTATTGTATGTCTCGGTAATTTTCTCTTAATAATAATTTCTTCGATAATCTCAATAATGATTCTCTTAGGCACCTTCTTTTTACCACATATTTCTTCAAGTTTTTTAATATTAATGTTATCTCCCTTGGTAATATATTCGTTAATAATATATTCTTCAACTTCTGCTCTTTCTTGCGAAGTTATCGATTCCGTTTCTGGAATCTCTATCTCTGGAACGCTAGGTGTCTCAGCGACTAATTTTTCTTTCTCGTCCTCAGGTGTCTTTTTAGAAATTGCTAATAATTCTTTCTCCGTAACATCAAGTACCATGTTCCTGGGAATCTTTTTTTTAATAATAATTTCTTCGATAATTTCAATAAGAATTTGCTTGGGCACTGTCTTTTGAATAGAAATGTCGTCGATTGTCGATGCGGTAATCTTTTTCCCTTTAGTAACGTATTCATTAACGATAAATTCCTCAATATAAGACTTAAACACGCCTTCATCGATTAGTTTTTTTTCTCCGGTTGGAGCATCAGGAACTTCAGCAGCGAATTCTTGTTTCACAGGTATGTCTATTTTCTGTTCCTCTGTTATCTGCTCCTCTGCCGATTGTTCTGGCGATTCTTCCGGTGATTTTTCTTGAATTATTTCCGATAATACTTCTTCAGGGACATTTAGTATCATATGCCTAGCAAGTTTTCTCTTAACAATAATCTCTTCAATAATTTCGATGACAATCTTTTTAGGCACAACTTTCTTAATCGAGATTTCTTGAACGATTTCTATGGTAATTCGTTTTCCTTTAACAATATATTCGTTAAGGATATATTCCTCGATTTCCATTCTTTTTTCAAGTGTGACAGATTCCTTCAACCTCAGAATCTCTGGATCATCTATCACACTTTCTCTAGGAAGTCCCTTCTTCGTGATAATCTCTTCGATAATGTAAATCACGCGTTCTCTCGGAATGCGCTTCATTACGATGATATATTCGATCACTTCGATAGTAACCTTCTTCTTCTTCGTGATAACCAATTCTTCGATTATTTCTTCAACTGGCACTTCCTTGTTGAGAATTTGCTTGATATCCTCTGGCAATTCACGATAACCAATTTCCAGTCCTTCGTCATATATCTTGTCCGTGACAAATTTCGGCGAAGTTGGCGTAGAACCGGGAGTCACCATCACTATCTCCGCCTTCGCCGGCGAAATCTTTTGCTCGAAGCCGATCACGGATTCTTCGATCTCGTCCTCCAGCTTCTTCTCGAAAGATGGCCGTTTTGCTACTTCCTTCACGCATACGTCTTCGATACCAGCTTGCATCACATCTACCCGAGATGTATCATCCGTTGATTTTTTATGTTGATCGCAAATATGTTGATCGTCCTTTAATATCTCCTCACAAATTTTTTGTGCATCTCGTTTATCTTTCGCCACATCTTTTATAGGCGACGTTACTATATCGTCTTTTTCTTTCACCACTTTTACACAAGGTTCTTCTTTTACCTCGAGAGCGTCAGATTTCTCGTATGGAAGTTTGTCGGGCTTTTCAAATTTCTCAAGCTCTTTATGAACCGGAAGTACTTTAGTAACATCAACTTGCTTTAGCATCACAATATCTTCGTGAGCAAGTTTGAGTTCCTCTTCTTCTAATTTAGCAACCTTCTCTGGAGATATTTTTTCACTTGATATAGAAGGCTTTCTTTCCGTCAAAATTGGGGAGATTTCTTCTTTCGATGGTTTTCTGTCCGTCGAAATCGGTGAAATCTCTTCTTTTTTAGGAGCTTGCTCGAATAATGTTTTGTCAGAAAGAAAATCGTCTTCTCTGAGAACCTCGGCGACTTTCTTCACAATTTCTATGACATCCTTGGGTTTATCTTCGAGCTCGATACCAGCAGTGCCAGCAAGGACTTCTCCGACATCTCTAACAGCTTCTTTCATATCTCTATATGGACCCTCTATTTCTTCTTCGTATTCCTCTTCGAATTCTTCATCTTTTGGTATAGCAAACTTGACTTTCTCCGGTTCTTTTATGTCGGGTAAGTGGCTCTCGATATGTGGCTTTATCTCTTCCAATTTCTCAGCCACCCCTTCCAAAGTATCCTTTACTATATCTTTCAGGGCGGATGGCGTTTCATGTATCTCAGCTATCTCTTCTTTAATTTTATCTTCCAAAGATTCCAATGAATCTCTTAAACTATCTTTCACAGTTTTGAATTTTTTCGAAGCTTCTTCCAAAAGTGCCTTTACCTCTACATCTTCTCCGATATCTTCTTCCTTCAAAAGTTCAATCTCCTTCGCAATTTCCTTGTCTTCAATTAGTTTAGTTGGTGAAACGACGTCTGGTGATACGTCTTTTGCAAGAAATGATTCCTCGATTTTAGCTTCTATTTTTTTAATTTCATCTAACTTATCAGTAGGAAGCTTTTCTTCAATATCCGGCACACTCTTCTTCTGTGCGTCCAGTATCTCTTCCTGTATAAATGCCGCAGTTTCCTTGATGGCAGCTACTTTCACGTCAACAGTCGTAGGTTTCGCCTCTTCAAATGTCTCGGGTTTGTCAATGGGCTTGCCAATTTTAGGGAATACCTTCTCCATATCAACCTCTTCCAAGACCGTCTTCTCTTGCACTTTTGGTTCTTTTGGAGAACTTGATTTTGAGGAAGATTTTTCATCAGAATCCTTCTCAGAATCCTTCTTTTTCTTGGTCAATTTATCGATACCTTTTTCAAATTTATCCGCCACCTTGCCAAAGAAACTAAAAACACCCTTCTGCTCTTTTACGGGCGGAATGGGCGATTCTTTATCTTCTTGCGCAGTTGGCGATAATTTCTCCTCTTTTCCCTTCTCGAAATCTTCCATCCTGTAGAGTTTAGGATCGACTTCTTCATGAACCGGAAGATCGGCGACCTCGTCTGGTGTTTTAACAATGTCTCTTTGCAAATTCGGCATCGCCTGGCGAACATCAAATACTTTGACTTCCGGCTTAGCAGCCGCGATAACAGTTTCCGGAATAACTTCTTTTTTCAAGAGCTTTGCAGGAGCATCTTTCTCTTTTACTTCTTCAATAACATGTTTCTCGTCAATATCCTCTTTTATTTCATCCAGTGGTATTCGCTCGTCTTCTGGTAAAGTCGGAGCAGTTGTAGTGGCTCCCGATTCTAGTGTCGAGATTCGCTCCTGAGACTCTTCCATCTTTTCGAGAATATTCTCTTTCTGATCGACATCCGGTTTTATGTCCGTATCGGTTGTTTTTTTCTCGGATGAATCTAATTTGTCCGGACTTAAACTGGATGGTTCTTTCGTGATGTCCTCGCTGTCTTTTTTACCGGAATCATCCTTCTCTTCGGCTTTCTGTACGATTTCGGCTGCGGATGCTATTATCTCTTTTACTTCTTCCTGTAATTGTTCCTTATGTTCCGAAGATAACTCAGCGATTTCTTTCTCTTCTTTATCCAAAATCTTTTCTACTTTCTTTTCGGGACTGTCATCTTTTCCCTTCTCCTCAGGTTCCTCCTTTTCGCCCTTTTCCTTCATTGCCTCCACGTCTTTTAGTACTTTTGCCTTTTCCGATTGAGCTTCATCGAGAACGTGCTTTTGTTCGCCCTCGCCGCTCTGAGCAGAATCTTCGGTGTAAACTTCTTCTTTCTCCACAATAAGATATTCGTCCTCTTCAGTCAATTCCTGACTTTCTTTTCTAGAACCTTCCTTCTTAGGTACATCTTCAATCTCGGCAGTAACATCCTCTTCTGTAATATCCTCCTCTTTCTTATCAGTGGCTTCAGCCGTGATTTCATCATCACCTTCAAAACGATCGTCCTTTCGAATTTCTTCGATTCTTTCCGCCTTTTGTAAAACAGCTTCAATTTCTTCCACTACCTCTCGCTCTTCTTTAAGATCTGCCAATACCTTACTTTCTATTGAATCTAATGATATATCTTCAGATTGTTCAATTAAGCTCTTATCAATCGGTTTTACAACTTCTGGTTCTATGCCAGATGGAGTGGAGACCGTGGATGAATCGGTAGTACCTTTGTCGCCCTTCACTTTACGAATAACACCGTCTTTGTCTGATTTTACAGAAGCGGTCGGAGTACTGCGAGTAGATTTCGCCGGACTACCCGGCATACGGGCTTTATTGGGACTAACCGGTTTCGCGCGACGACTGATCGGCTTCCTGTCCATTGGTTTAGGTTTTGCGGTCACCTTGACAACTGGCGCTGCAGAATCCTTCACGGCAGACTTCTCGACTTCAGATTTCTTCTGTTCCACCACTTTCCTGTTGTTAGCTTCCTTAGCACTCTTGGCTGGAAGACTTGGAGCAACCTTGACCGCCGGTTTCACTTTTGGTACAGCTTTCGATATCTCTGTCTTGGTTGCAGCACCATTCAGAGTCTTCTTCGGAGTAGTCGGGGAGGATTTTACAGCGTCTCTTTTCTCTGCACCAGAAGGTTTGGCTTTTTTCTCAATCAACTTCGGCTTCGGAGTTACTTCGCTTTTCTTCAATTCAACTTTCACCTTGCTTTCTTTTGGTTCTTTCTTTTTTGGTTCGGATTTGGGTTTCGGTTCCTTAGGTTCCTTAGGTTCCTTAGGTTCCTTAGGTTCCTTGATTTTTTCGGGTTCCGGTTTGATTAAATCAATCTTTTTCACATCATCTTCTCGTTTTTCGGGCTTCTCCACTTTAATTGGTTCCTTCTTGGGTTCCTTTTTCACCTCTTTCAGTTCTTTTTCAATTTTCTTACTCTCTTTTGCTTCAGTCTCGATCTTCTTATTTTCTACAACTTTTTTCATCTTCATTTCGGTCTTAGGTTTACTAGCAGGTATAATCGGCGTCGATTGAGGGATACTCTTGGATACAGTCTCGTCTGCGGCCTTGATGGACTTGGGCTCCGATGGTTCTCTCTTCTCTTTCTTTGGCTCCAAAATTTTCTTGGGTTCCTTCTCGATAAGACTAAGTTTTTGCTTGGTTGGCTTATCTCTGAGTGTCGCTAAAGAAACTGACGGTGACAGAGTCTTCGCTGAACATACCGGATGCTTTAAAAAGTCCAGATGTTTTAATCGTTCGAAACCTTCGAAGATCTTGTGTTGCGGCGTACTGCCGGGAAAGAGAATCCGCGTGATGTTATCCTCAGGATTTGCCGGCTGCCAAACTAGAAGCGCGCATATCGACACGAGATTCTGTATCGGGAATGTGAGATTGTTCGAATCTTTCTTATGAGAACCTGCAAACAACTTCGAATCTGACGTGTGCCACTTCGCCAAGAATTCGCGAACTTCGCGACTGTCCTTGCTCGGGCTGAGCACGTACATATCCAGCGTGCCATGGCCCACCTTGTGATAGAGGTTAATCGGATCGGGATCTCTGTAGCAAGGATGGGCGCGAAGATTAATATGTCGAAGATTCACCACCATCTCTTGACCAATATCAGTGAGGTTGAAAATGAGCGGATCAATGTCCTTATCGCCGTCGGGTGAATTTGATTGTCTTCTTTCCTACATTATGTATATTTTTAATAAGAAAATATAGTGATTTAGCGATTATCATGAAGAATTTTAATTATTATTATAAAATATACTGAATTTTCTTTTTAAAAAATGAATTAAAAACAATGACTACTTACGACTAAGTTACAGAAGAAATGGCCGATCTGAGGATAGACATGCATCTCCTTCTTCTTGCGAAGAACGCTAAACATGCCGCCGATGTTACTATTATTTATCCTAGTGACTAGAACAGCATCCAATCGGTCGAGATGCCTGGTGAAATCCCAAAAACATGCTTTCCTAGCAAAGCCGCCGTCGACGAGCATGTTGAAGCCGTTTATACCGAAAAGCGCGGCGTCACCTTGCCCGCCGGGGAAGACGTATAAGGTTGGATGGCTAAATCTAATGTTTCCAACGACGTCGGACGGTTCCATGAGCTGGTCCAGTGTTTGTGACACGAGGTACTGTCCGATGTAATTCGTAAAACTCATGATAGCCGGCACGCCGGCTGTGAGAACATCGTCGGGGTTTACTCTGACTCTGCAAGATCTGTTAATGAAAAGGACATGAAATATTTAAGAAAGACGTATTATGCAATATATTATTTATATTTTTCATTTTTATTTTTTATTTTTTGTGTGCAATATCCTATTTGTGTTATACATGAAATAGCTTCTATTATGTGATACAAATTAGAATCGATCATGTAGAAAAATGTGCAAGAGAGATATACACCTGCAACAAGCTTCTTTCGACAATCGATTTGTCGTCCAATCACCGACACCCGCGCAATGTATATCTACGGTAACGCTATTCTCGTAGGCACGAAGGACTCTTTGCACTTCATGTTCACTGAACGCATCCAGAAAGTCTGAGAGACTGAAGGTTCCATCCTGAATAACAAGAATTGTTTGTCGTTTTGTAATTCTCTGCTAATATTTCGCATAATTATTAATTAACGTTTCATTTTTGGCAAATAACAATCGAATATATTAGTATGAAGTGTAAATACCTGCAATATCCAGGAACCATTACCACCGAATGTGTATCCAGCGTGTATGATGTGCCGATGTTTCGTGAAGCTTGCAAGAAGATTGCGAATACACTGTAATAATGTATTCGTCTGTGGATGAATGAGAACTTCCGTTACGAGGTTCTCGGTAGCATATTGGATCAACCTTTCGCCTGAAAATTTCATTTTCATTAATAACTTATGTGAGTAATAATTAATAATTTCTACGAATAATAATAATTAATAATAATCTATAATAATAATTAATTAATTGTATAATATAACATAAAACATTATGTATAATATAACGAATCAACATGTTTGTGACAATAAATTACCATTTCTGGCTTCTTCGCCTTCGGGGGCTTGCGCTACTAAGGCCAATAATTCCTTCTCCAGATCTACGTGACAACTGTCCTTGTCCCATGATAGAAAACCTGTAACAATCAAAGAAAAAAAACGGTGATCGCTAAATATAGCTAAACTTTTGAACGGAATCTTCTTACTCTATACATGTTAAGCAGGTACTGATATCGGAAAACTTATGGAATCTGCATATAAATCACTGTTCATTTTCAAGATTGAGTGTAACGTTAGGTATTCCGGTGACATGCTCTCTCATGAACTTGGCCAAGCTTTTCTGAGCTCTGATATTTTGAATGGAAACTAGGTTGTTCTCGTTTTAGATCATCACTGTGTATGCGCGATTATGTTGAACTTAAGAGAAGTTAGCTTACCAAAATTCGCTATAAGCAATTATCTATCTTGAAAATATATCAATAACAGAGAAAATAATCAGGGGATTATGAATGTTATTCAACTTTATAATTTTTCTAAAAAAGCCTTTTTAAATATTGAGAGAAAGAGAGAGAGAGAGAGAGAGAGAGAGAGAGAGAGAGAGAGAGAGATTAAGAGAGATATTTTAAATATTGCTTAAAGTATTTTTAAACACCGAGTATATGTTTATAAGTGAATGGAATAGTAGGTCATAACTGCGTATAAATGTGTAAAACTACAATGATTTGGCTTCATAGAATAGGGATAGTAGCCATCGAGTGATGTAAGGTTAAGGTTAAGATGTTAGAGACTGTCAAGACCAGTTATAGATTGATTGATGAGAAAAGTAAATTAAGTATTACATTATAACACGCAATTTTCTCTGATGTTTTATCAACAAATATGTCGGATGTAGATTGAAACGGATATAAATAATAATACATCTTCATTTATTTATATTTGCGCTGGTTTACAATTACAATTGTGATAAAGTGATTTCGCGTTATGTTTAAAATTAAAAAATACTGTTTGTATAAAAATTAATGAAATATTTTTATTCAAGGCAGTTCAGAAACACAAAAATTTATATTAGATATAATAAGATAATTAATATCTGGTAAAAAAATTAAATAATTATTTATTTATAATGTATTATTATTATATTATTTATTATTAAAATACTTGTAAATGTTTCATTTAAAATTTTAGAATAATTATATTTTTACCATACGAATATGAAATTACAAATATTAATTACAAATTACGTTAATTACAAATTACGCACAGTTAATGTAAGAAAAGAAAAGAGAAAGTGCATCTCAAAACTTAATTGAATAATTAGGATGAATGAATCAGCAGTTGCAGTTTGTCATAAGGGTTGCTTGGGGCGGTCGTTTTATGACGTCACCAACACCGCACCCCGTCACGTGGTTCCTCACCAGCTGGCAATCGATCGTCGCACATCCTGTACCCACCCTCTATTGCCAACTTTAACGCAGAGATACTCCACTTTTGATATCATACAAAAAATTTCCGACCCTGTCAGTCATTTCTCGTCGAGATAAAAAATTTTAAATTAATTATAATGAAAACGAAAAAGAAAAAAAATAAGAAGACCAAAAATAAAAGAAATTATTCTTAATATGGCTAATATGACTAATACATTATTATTGTGCTTTATAAATATATTGAATGTATCAAATATATATTTATTTATTAAATTATAAGATATTGATAGCACGCAACATCTTATATGTCTAAAATCAATTCTCTACAATTTCTGTAAATCGATTTTATCACTCAATATTTCACGATTCAATTCAAGTGCAAGGTTTTTCTTAGGCTCATTTTCACATGCGAAAATATTTAAAAAAATTTCACCTGAAATCTTGTATGAAATTAAAGGATTGATGATACAGCATAATGGAACGTAACTCGTTGCCAAGGGAGTTCGGACTCGCTCTCGCGTAATTCTATACTAGCGTGTACACAGACAAGTCTGGTTCGAGACGTTGCTTGGCAACGTCGTAGTATCAATCAATGCCGAGGATAGAGAGGAGCTGGGGAAAATTAACGAAAAAGAAGAAAAAAGGAGAGAAAACGCGCGAGCAGAAGGCGTTAGTCGGTGCAACAAATTCCACGCGGCTTCCTCCCTGCCTCCAATTTTATCCCGCAATAAGTAAATACGTGTTGCATACTTTCCAGTAAACGTGGACGCTATTATTAGCAGTAGTTCAACTGACGAAATATATATCGCATTTTCGTGAAATTACATTCGAAATAGCGAATACGCGGAATATGAATTATGCGAACACACACACACATTGCCAAAACGAATCGAACTCGTTAATTGATCAATCAATTACATTCCAAAGCTTTCTGTGTAATTTCGGCTGTATTATAGTTTTTTAACAGTTAAATTCTTCAGTCGATTAAATAGATTAATGTTAACAAAAAAAATGTTATATGCAATAAATTGAAAGGATCGCAAGTCCATTACATCGAATCTTATCTGACATCAAAAAGTTACATTGTAGAGTAGAACACACATCGAGCTCAACATGTCAAACTGATCGGAAGCCCCAAAGCTGATACGAGAGAAGCCGTTTCTTAATGCTCACAGCTGAGTGCCGTTACTTAATTCTCACTGACCCCTACAGGTTTTGACTGCAATATCTTTATCAGAGGCATCACAATCACAACCGAGTCCGAAAATTTGCATAGAACAAATCTTCTTGAGCGAAGAGTCGCGTCAGACTCGATTTTTTAAGATCAAGATATAAAACGTATCGGTCAAGATTCGAAAACAATTTTTTAAATGCAGATTTCGTGCTGCGTGCATGCAAAAATAATCTTTGCATTTATTAGAAGAAATAAATTTATCAAAATTGCGATTTTTATTCATAATCGCATCATGACGCAACTTTGTGAATTCTTATTGATCTATTTAATATTGACGGATTAAAAGAGACGGATTAAAATTTAAATCACATCTTCGCCTGAAACATACTTTATATTTTATTTACATTTGTAGCTTTTGCTTTGGATGAATAATATTCTTGCGAGAGCAATGCAAGAGTCAGTCTCTTTTTTTCTGTTTATTTACTAGAATGAATCTTCGAACTTCTAATTGGTATCAACATATTACCTTATTGTATCGGCTGCTAATTTACTTTATTTTAATGATGACTATTTAATGAACTCGATTGTTCGAAATGGATAGTGTTAATCCATCGATGACTATCATGTCTAGTCATGGTAATCATTTAATCAATTAACAGAATCAAAATACCATTAATTAAACCGCATGAGAACATCATCAATGCGAATCGATTGTTCAATGATTCTTCAAGTACTAAGTAAAAATAGAATGAAAAACATCAAACAAATCAATTCTCGGGCTTTAGAAATTCTTTTCCAATTTTCGAGACTTGTTTTTCAAGCTCACTAAATATTCACAGAGCGTTCACTTTTGTAAATTTATTTTATAAACAAACCGAAGATAAATATGGTTTACAACTGCAGTTAAAGGCAGCCTGGTCGTTAATTGAAACAGATGTTTTAATTAAATTGCCCACGGCTTATCTGCGAATTTCCGTTCGACAGAATGAGCCATCGCGCCAATCAAAGAAACCGTGCGGAATTTCAAGCTCTGAATCAAGTAAATCGTGCATTAAAAAAAAGCAAAAACATTTAGCTACGAGTTTCGATAAGTAAAACGGAAAAAAGTTGCGACGTTGAAGTGTGGCCCGAATGATATCTGCCGTCGAGTGGACGAAAAATGGCGCTGGATAATCCGTCAGCGATTTATCTCGCGAATACTAAAGGGCGCGTTCGTTCTACCGAAAATCTCCGGCTTTAATCCCATAATACGATATTTTGTCATCGTATCACGAGTACGCGAATACGTGTGAGCGCACATACACGCAGCACACATTTTCACGGAACAGTCCGCGGACGTCGACGTATCCAGCATATTCCACGGTTTCCTGCTTTAGAGCGTGACGTTCTGACACGCCACTTGTACCATACGCACAATGGGGATGTATCTAAATAGGCGATCGTCGTGTGAAAAGTGTAGGAGGACTATTCACGATCGACCGTGGTAATATATACGGCGCACGTCGCAATATATTACATTTACAAAAAGGGGAAAAAAATCCAAGGCCAGCTTTATCTAACAAGGTTTTCTCTTCGTAACCGCTAACTCGATCGTCCTCCCTGACCTATAATATTTCTGCTCCGAGCGATGTTTTTCTCCTTTCTAACTGGCGTCGCAAAAATAAAAATGTCGCAAATGAATGTGATTAGATGTAATTCGATGTAATCGTCGCTCGAGAAGTGTTCATCTCACCCTCATAAACTCACAAAGTATGTAGAAGAAATATTTGACACTCGATGTCCCTATGGATTAGCAACTTAAGCTAAGTATAGACAAAACTGCGTTTCCTCGCGGTAGCTCCCGCCTCGTGCATCCCTTAAAGCACTCGCGTTTCTCGATTTGCACTTTTCTTTTTTTTTTTTCTTGGGCCGACGACGGATGCCGCGAATGCTGGGTTTGTCCCGACTATGTTTAGAAATGGTTTCTCGTTGTCCTGCTCGCAATGTGCCTACATGTGTGTAATGAGTACACGTGCGACATAAAGTATCGCTTTACCAGCCGGCAAAAGAGATCGTTACGCATGTAACCGTACAATTACATCAATCGATTCAAGTTTCTCTTCTAAAATGTAATAATATTTTTTTTTTTTTTTTAATAAAATACATCTAAATTTTTATTATAAAAATTTTAGATATGGAAAAGAAGCTATTTATATCAACGGCAAAAATAATTTTAATGGAACATCGCGCATCCATTATAAATATAAACATGCGCCAATGTTCCAATATCTTGAAAATATCGATTAAACTGAAATATAAGCGGACGTAAAGCGCCTTTGTAATGTAAGAGGGTCAAAAAGTTTTCTAGGCAAATCGCTGACATCGTTCTCGATTAATCTCTCAGGAAGAAATGTCAAAGAGGAGGTCGATAATGACCCATTATTTCGGTTTGGGTTTCGATAATATACGCATTATATAGATAATTCATACGCATTTCATTATATAGATATTACATGCCCAATTTCAGAAATAAATAATTATTTTGGAAATGATAAAGATGAAAATAACAAATTTTTCTTCGCGATAATTTTATTTTTATGTATACAGAGTAAATTTTGTTCGGATTTAATACGATAGAATAGTACGATACAGTTGTGTAGTACACGTCGATTTTGTCGATATCTAATATGTAAGTTCCGTGTACTACAAGGGCCTTTGATCGAGTGCGAAGTTTGACAGGCCGAAAGTAGATCCGGGAGGAGGAGGAAGAAGAGAAGAGAGGAAAATAGTAACGGATATTCAGAAATGCAGTGCACGACCTCGGCAGAGGGAGCATAGAGATCGACCTAGCTCACACACTCGTTGCTATTTATATTTCCAAGACAAGGGCGAAGACCTGGATCAAGGATTGAGAGTGGAAGTGACAGAGGTGTTTTTTTTACTCTGAAAGGTCGTCGTAAAAGAGGAGATGTAATGGAGGAGACATCATATCGAAAGAGACTATATTTGGTCGGAATTATGAAGTACATGAAATTTTTAAATTGACGATATGTCACTTTTGTAACACCCTTTCTCCTATTTTCTTCATTTTATTCGATCTTTTTTCTTCTCGAACGTTCTCATATCATGAAACGTTAGGAATGCAAATTACATTAATTTATAACATTTTCTCGCAATATTCTGCGTATCTCGAACGTGGCGCAGGTACAAAACAGTTTGTAGAATTGAAATAATAAACCAGCTAAATGTAGCAGGAATATGACGGATGCGCGGTATGAAAAATCGTGGTATTCTCCATCTCGGCCAATATTTTACGCAATACCGTGCACACGTGATATGTGAAATATTTAAAAATCATGCTTGATAACTCAGAGAGGAAAACATATTTTTATTCTGTTGACCTTTTGTATCACTGTAGCTCCACTGGTAAACATTTTCTATTGAGCATTTTGAATACGAAATTTTAATTAACAATACAATCATGCGGGAGAGACAAAACAAAAGATAAATAAAAAAATAACATCAAAATCACACACACACACACACACACACACACACACACATTTGTATGTCAAGTGTCAAATAAAATAATAATATTCACGCGATGAAACATCCACTTGTGGGACGCAAATTTGTACACCTGGACAATTCGAAATGCGTCGTCGCATTTAATAACTTTAAATTATAGAGATTGCGTCGCATTTGCAACATGACCGATTTATTCCGCGTTACATTATTCAGCAGAAATTGCCGTCCATCGGGATAAACGGTCGAGGCGCAAATGCGCTGGTACGCCAATCCAACCGACCCATAAACCAAACTGATAAAGCATGTACTTTGCGTCGACGATTTAATGCGCATGCCGATTATATCGCATTGCCAGCACCGGTCACCACTTCTTCGCCGGCCGACGTGTCTTCGAAATTGAATGCGATGACTCACAGGCGGGGTCAAAGCACGTGGATTTTCATAATTGCATCGAACAGAAATGGTGTGGCAAGCAGGCAAGTTTGCTTGTCTAGGCATGCATGACAGGATGTGTATCGCTATGCGAACGAGAGAGAGAGAGAGAGAAAGAGAGAGACTCGCCCACCGTTTGGATTATGCGTCTCTCATTGCGGAACTCGCTCGCGATGCCACTCCGTTCCCTCTCCTTTCGCAGTCTACCTTTCAAATCCTACTTAGCGGCAGGCTCGCGAGACGCACGAAAAATCCCGGTTCCGCCAGGATGATTAATGAAGGAAGCGGAAGAGAGCGAGACGCGTTGGCGTTGGTATTTTCCTCCAACAAATGTGACGGAGAACGCGGGGATCGTGTGCATTTATGACGACAGGAACGGCCGGAAACATGTCTGTACCGAGTGTACACCAGAACGCAATGTCATTCTACGAATAGGACCTCCCTTCAGTCGTTCCACGTGAGTTTTAAGACGTTCTCATTTTTCGAAGAATGTTTTAGGTCAGATATACCATAAGTCCAGATAAGAATCGAATTTCTACGTTGGAAACATTCTCACGAGTTGGAGAATTCAATGAATTTGTCGGAGTTTGAACGGAGACAATCATAATGGAGATATTTTGATGAAGAACGAATATACTTTCCCGAAATGGCATCGCCTTCGGATTTGTTCACTGATGTATGCCGAGTTCATTTCGCGCGAAGTCAACACTGTCGGAGAGCCAGGGTGGCAACGAGGGCGGAGAGATGAATGTGCGATGAACCGTGATTCCCAGGTAACATGACCCGTTTGTAGTTCAAGCGTATCTGAATTGCTTTGGCTTCACGAGGTCTGCACTTGTCCACACTTAGGGCACGACCACGTTGCGCAGATCGCTTATGTACGCACGTACGCACTGTTGCTCGCGATTAAACTTTACGACCTCGCAAGTGATCAGGGATTAAAGCTCTAATAATACATAATTTTGTTGAGTTCAACGTTCACTGCTGTACAAAAAAATATATTTATTTCAGGAATAATTACCTGATTTTTTTTACACAACTCTCTGATCATCTGGTGATCATCCTTTTATATTCTAATTAAAATCATTATTATTATACAAGATATTGTATATTATTGATTATTTTCTGATTTATTAGTATTTGAGAATTATGGACAGGGATTTAATTAATTTTCTGAAAAAAAAAGTAAATAGAAAATAGAAACCAAATAGATTTTAAACAAAATAAGCATGTTAAGTAGCTTATTATGACAGTAATTTTTAACAATTTCAATTAATATAAACTGTTTAAAAGATTTTAATTAATATAAAATTTTCGTATTACGGATTTCGATTTATTTGCATATTTAAAAGTTCGTAAAGAATATTCTCTAATTTTTCGGAATCTCATTCTTTACTCTCAAGAGAAAAATTGAACTAGTCTCGGAAAAAATAGCTCAATTTTCAATCTTTAAAAATGAGATTTTATTCTTCAGTGAAATTCACTCTAAAAGTTTTAGAGAATAGCTATATAAAAAATGAATATTAAATTATATGCATACAAAATAATATTCTATCACAAATCACATTTTTTTGCCACTGGAGTGTAAAAATATCTCAGATGATTTCATAATCAGAATATATACATATAAATATAAAGAGAAAATTTTCTCTTAATATCTATTGGCTACGAATAACCATTGTTGAAGTTCCAATTGGATAATCAAATTAGAATCTAATGAATTCTTTGCCTTTCTACAACAGAATTAGGAATAAGTTCAAGAACATTTATGTGTTAGACAAATGCTTTGGACAAATATTCTGAGGAATATAGACATCGAAAGAGAAGTTTGTACGTGCTATCGTAATTTACGAATTTGAAGGAGAATCATCAATCAAATGAAAGCTTAAAGAGATAGATTAATAATAATAGATCGACGTATTAAAAAAAGATTTATATATTTAAAACAATTTAATGGATAACAAAAAACGAATGTGAATATTCTTGATAAAATAATTCAGTTCACGGAACCAGTACTAAAAATGATGAAAAAAGAAAGAGATAAAGAAAAAGTTAATTTAATAATTAATCTAAAATTCAAGAAAGTGCCAAGCAAATGTCATATCAGTATGTGTAGAAAAAAATAAATTTCTAAATTTAATTAGACTTCCTAACTAAAATAAACGGCATCGCAGCTTGCAGTTAGAAATTGTCCTGTTACTATTAAGAGATCGTAAATCAATCAGAGGCGTTTCTCTGCTATCTTTCCGGCACTTATTGACACTGGTTGTACATGTATTGGTCTCGGGGTCAGGTTCAAGAACGAGGTAGTCGAGAGGCGAAGTCTCACGGCTGACTCGTAGAGTACGATAGTGAGAGAGCGAACTGCCGTGGCGAATGCCACGATAAAATTAGATACACTATATTCAGTTACATGCACGCACGCCGAAAGTGTAAAACGGTCGTTGTCGGCCAAATGTGCCTCTCGCTCTTATCTCGCGAAATAACGACCGGGTGCTTCATATGACACGCGAAATAAAAAAAATTAAACGAAAACGTGAATCCGAGAGCGAGAGTTTGCAACAAGATGGAATAACAAAATTTAATTTCGCTCGAACCGCGCTTGTGTCGGCTGATTGCGTTTTAATGAACGTCGTAATGGTTCGTAATTTATAACAGGTATTCCTTTAATGTAATTTCAAATTTAGAAATTTATGAGTATGCAAAATAGAGGTGGAATTTATCGTAATTTTGCCCGGGCGTATTATATCACATGGCAGTTTTCCGACATACACCCTCTATCTAGCTTCTCTCTAAACGTTAATTAACGTAGTCATGTATTAGGGTCGCAGATAATTATCATCGTACAAGCCACTTCGTAAATTATGCAGCCGTGATGCATCCGAGCTCTCAATTCTTTGAGTAGCTGGCTAAAAAAACTTCACTTATGTTCTTGCCTTGTGAGTAGGAGTATACCATTAAAATATCCAGTCCTTCCATATTCTTAACCTCATTTACTGCATATTATAAATTTCAGTAAAAAAAAATGTTATGCCTACACTGTAAAAAATAAAATTTCAATGAAGACAGTTAGTTAGAACTTTCTAAGACATGCAAAAATGTTAAAATTAACATTTTTGTGTTGATATCTACATCACTAAAAAAATTTAATTTCTTATATGTGTTTCTTATATGTATTCTTTGCTGATAAGCTTAGATGAAATTAGTCTTAAAATGTGATCTAGCTTAATCAATGAGAGTGAATATTTAATGTAACATTGTATTACTAAGTGTGATTTGATTGAGAAACTTAAATAAAGTTTAATAATTTTAATAATTAATTCTTAAGAAAGATTCATATATACATAAAGTTTATCTTTGATTTGATCAGAAAAATATCAATAAAAATTAATTCGTTATCACTATTTTCCTTTCATTTTTTTACATCTCGAAAATAATCAAACTGTATAATTTTTAATAAATCAATAAATTTAATTAAATCAATAAATAAATGTGCAATCTAAATTTATCAAAAAGTAAATTTAGATTGCGTATCATTTTTTAGGGGCAATTTAATTCAACTTTTTTGTTCATTAGAAGCACGAAACATTCATTAAATAAATTATCATATAAATTATCATTTTAACTAAAGCAACAATATTAAGTCTTAAAAATAACAATCGACCAAAACGTTATTTTAAACAGAAAATCAAGTACAAAATGTACGATAACAGCTTATTTATCAAAACTGATTTAAATAAAACGTTTACAACTGCTAAAAACACTAAAATCTGTCTATCGAACTTGAAAAACCTTAATTAGAGTAAACATTTCGCGCGATTTATTTTCTTAACATAAAAATATCAGAACGAAAAAAAAATATAAATTTCGTGTTGCTTGAAATCCCTAAAATTAAAAAAAATTAAATTTTTTATTTAAAACAAAATAAATATACGTTCGGAAGTTCGAAAGAAAGAAAGCGAAGAATGCGAAAAGTATAAACTATACAATAATTGATTATACAAATGTTGTTTCACGAATATTTAAGCAATTGAGCAATAATTATTCTTTATATAGAAAATTCTTTGTCTCTTGATTGACAATAACGTGATTTCTGAACATCAGTAGTAAATATTTTGAAGATGGCTCGAAGAATGAGTCAAAATGTAAATTAAATCTTATATCATTATACAGTTTTCTTACTTATATGTATGTATTTTTATATTAGGTGTTGGAATTAATTCGTAGCGTTTTTAATGAAAGAATGTTATTTATTTCACATGAGCATTAAAAAATACATTAATGAAAGTACTTCCCATCACTTGTAAAACGCTACGAATTAATTCCAACACCTAATATTTGTGCTCTTTTATATTTATGCTCCATCATTCGTGCGTGAACTCGTACTTGTAGTTTCCAACATATTTTAAGTTTTTCGCGAATCCTTTCTATTTTATTATTTAATAATTATTTCTTTAAGGTCTTGTTAACTCATTACTACTTTCTCAGGTTGTGACATGAGAAAAGAAAATACATAATAAAAATTCTTACAAAACATATCAATGTGGAAATCTATTTCAATAAAACTTACAATCGATAGATTCGATTTGTATAATTATGTCAAAAATTTTCCTTTTGTTTCAATAATTAATAAATGACCAATTTTTGAAACTAAATTATGTATAATCAAAATTGAAATAAATTATGTTCATTATGACAGACTATCGAATTAATAATATATAGAAAAAATATGACTTAGTTTTTTCCCGAAATAAGAAAGTTTCAATATATTTTATAAATCTATTTTATCAATTACAAATGTATTATTTGATTAAAATATTTTATAAAAAGAAATATTTTACAAAAAGCATTCAAATATAATTGACAAAAGCTTTTATTGTATGTATTTTCTGTCACAATCTAAAATAGCAATGGTGAATGAACAGGAACTTTAATAACGCTTGCATTCAAATGTATCACGTATTGCATTTTTAAAGTTTCAATTTAAATGTAATTTGACCATCACTTTGAAATTGACAACGCGGGATGATACACGAATTCAAAATATTCGTCGAGGTATTCGTAATAAAAAACCTCGGTACAGATATCGTGTATTGAAAATTTATTTGTAATACAAGAAATGGAGTGTTCATTACGCGAACATTCATTACGCGATACGTTAAATATTTGTCGGGTGTAAATCTTTAAATAAAACTGACTCGTGTACAGCCTTGGTGTTTGTTATGCCGCACGGACGTCCGTTACGCGTAAGTACACAAAAGGACGCTGCGCCGCACAGTATTGTCATTTGCACTGCGATGCTCGAGATACTCGAACGCGGCAGATCACATCGTGAGCGTCCATCGTGACCTGGCTCTGCATTATTCTTCTCTATAACTTCTCAAGACTTCCTTACGAGTCATTAGCAATTATTATCAACCCGCGAGATTAATCTTTAGCAAGATTGCAGAACAAGAGTCTATTTTTAAAGGCTACATTCCTTTTAGGCGAAATTTTAGCAGACACAGTCAACGTTTGTACTAATTGACATACGTCGCTTTCCATTTACAATTTTTTCAAACTCGATCAACACTTTCAATTAAATACGAAAATTCCTATATTCGGTTGAAGTAACCCAAATAGCACAGCAGCGCTTACAAAGCGTTGTATGCGTTTTTTTAATGCTTTGTTAATGTTTGTGAAAGCTGTGTGCTACTTGGGAGGATCTCAGTGCTTGTATATTTCTTGTGTGAATTTATATACATATCTATATATATGTATATAATATAGAAATTTTCGTATTTAATTAGATTTATTCTTATCGGTCTAAATTCGTATCACATACTATATCAACACTTTTCGATTCTACTCGGAAGGAAAGTCGCAGTGTGTTCAAATGTAATTTTTAAATGATATTACAACGCATCCATAATATAATATACATATATTTAAGCCAATTAAAATTTTGTAAAATTAAATATTAAAAAGTTGTACACACTGTCCATATATCATTTCACTTAATTAGCGAATCATGTTCAAATATGTTAATTTGTATCAATTCGTATTTCCTGAAAGGAAAGCAGCCAAAATCTTATAGCTTTTTCTGTGAGTAAGATTTGTTATAATTATTAATTTATTATTTTTTATTGTATTTCTTGCTTCAATTAATGACACTATATCTGTTGACGTTGCTTGCACTTTTTATACTCAACATTTTTGTTTTCTCTCTTTTTTTCATCATGCGAATATGTACATACTTATTTTGTTTTAAATGCAAAAATTTTTTGAGATTTCAAGCAACGCAGATAAATTTACTATTTCAGCGTTATTATATGGCTTTCCGAATAGCTTTCCCATTTTGAAAAGGTTAATCGTTTCGCGATCAGAACGATGGAAATATCAGAACAGATATTTCGCGCGATTTAATTGCACGTATACAATAGAAACCAAGAAATAGAAAAAATTATAAATTATATATTAAAATTATATAATGATATACCGACGTTCTTTTTCTGTACAATTTAACCAACAAGATGAAGATTTTTTTTTAATTATTGATACTAATGGCTAGATGGTTTGACATCGCGGAGTATACTTTTATTTTTCATCGACCGACCATATGTTAAGTTTTTATCATTTTGACAAATTTTAATGTATATATTGTAGTTATGTTCATTTTAATTAACAAGACGAAGATTCATCTCAATTATTGATACCAACAATTTTATAGTTATACAATGCGAAGTATTTTAATTTTTATCGATCGACCTTATGTTATGTTTTTACCGTTTTTGACGAATTTTGTAAACATTGATAACGATCCGATCGTGATCGAAACGTCTGTTAGCATGTTATTAAAGTTCATAACAATTAATTAAGACATTTTACTACATTTTACCTTTTACGTTTTATGTTATTAAGATTTTTATCTTCCAATTTGTCTGTACGTAATAATTTCTGACTCGTAGCCCTTTTCTTTTAACTTTTTAAATTATACATATTTTTTATTTGCAACAGTTTTATTCTTTTCACGTTAAAATCGCATTGCGACTTGAATTTCTCTCTCGGTTTAAACACGATTTTCTCTATTTTCAGATTTAAAAATAGAATAATGCACCGGGATCAGAAAATTCGCGTAATAAAAAAAAAGCAGCGATATATCAATAGTGTATAAAATAATTCGAGTATTCCGCAAAATTTACACGTGTTCGATTCGAAATACGCACATATATTGCGTGCGATGTTAAATTTCATTTAACCGTGTGGTAGCGGAGTGAAGTTGTCACATATTCGCTAAAGTACTACCGTCAGTCCGTCAGTATTGTCGCGTCAGCGAAGAGCGAATCGTTGTCGCGTCAGGTTGATCGTCGACGGTATCGCGAGGCGGCTTTAATTAGTGAATACAGTCGTGATTAATCTCGTATCGTGAATTTATCAATCACGTAACAGATATTTATCTCTCACACGCCGGTAGCCTGTGGTAAACACGTATTGACGTATATATCGCGGGATATGTACGATCGGCGAAGCGATATGGTCGTCGCTCGATGATATCGAGCTTCGCAGATACCTATGTTCGATCTTAACTAGCATGTTTATTCACGAAAACCACGATGCGAGATAGCAATCGTTCTAAAACGCGAGCGCATCCCGTTTCTTATCCGAGGCGCGGAAAGCGAACATAGATTTAGGTTAGAATGGAAGATACATTGCCGCTGCGGGTGGTGCATGAAATTGGCAAGGCGCTATCTCTTTGATTTCCCGTTGCTATTCGTCCATTGTGATTCGGCGCCGCAGGTATCGGACGATATCGTAATGTTGATGATATGAGTTTCTTTCCATTTGGTGATGTAAATCGACATATATTTCGCGCGCTCGGTAAAATGATCCGTGTGAAGGTGCTGAATTATATTATTGTCAAAGGCATGAAGTTCTCGAAGAAGCATCTTCACACTAATCATCTTACCATTCTTCGAAATTCTATCCCTGTCATTCGTAATTTTTAAACTCTTTCCATTTGGAAAGTATTATAGCCTTGCATTTTCGTATTAGACTTTCTTAAATCTGTCTATAACATATTTATTTATCGTCAGTTTTGAAATATTGTATGTATAGTTCCTATACTTTTGTTACTCACTGAATGTCAAGAAAGATTGAACGATATTTGTATCGACGTGTGTCATTAATGTTCGTTTCTACGAATGTAGATTGAATTATTTAATCTTGGTTTAACTTATTTTTTTATCTTCTTTTAGTTCCAAGAATTATTAGAAAAAGATGAAGAATAAATTAAAACGAGATTAAAATTAATTCACATTGGATAATTTAAAAATAGAAAGCCATTAAATGGAAAGCCATTTGTGTGTTTTATCGTGTGTTTATTTTTTCGTCTCGGTATAATAAAATATGCATTGTTTGTCATTAAGGTCGAGAGTACCGTGTAAAATGCCGAGCGATCGTCGTTTTCTGCTTACTGTTACTTAGTGCTTTCGTGCGATCGTAATTATCCGTTTGTCGTGAGTGTATTGTCAAGTAAGAAAAAAACAAGAATGAAGGAGCTGGGAAGCATCGGGCAATGGCGGAGTAATCACAGGGTGAGAAATCTTGTTATCTATTTTATTATCTGGAGTTATTATACAGTAAAAAAACATTTTGTATTTGTATAAAAAAATGATTTACTCAAGTCCTTGTTTTATATTAAATTCTTAATGTATTTGTGAATGTTAATTTAATGTAATATTATTAAAATATTTTGTGTTATAAATTAATATTCAATATTTCTTAATGTTAAAATAATACAATTTATAAATAAGTGAACGAAAATATAAAAATAATATGTTTTAAAATGTACTCTAAATTTTTTGGAGAGAAAACTCATTTTCCAAGAGTAAAAATACTAACACTATTGAAAATATGTGAATTTGCACTCTCTTGAATAAGAGTGGAATAAAGATTCATTTCAAAGGAACGAAATTTTACTTCAAAAGTATAAAATCTCACTATTATATAAAAAGTAAAAATCTGCTGCTCTTATTCAAGAATGCAAATGTTTCACTCTTTTTCAATAGTGGCAGTATTTTAATTCTTTTGAAGTGAGATTTCACTCAAGAAATATATATTTAAAGAGTAAATTCTAAGATGAATAAATAAAATGAGTATTAATTTAAGGTATCATGACTAAATATTGATTGAAAAATGTGCTTCTACATTTTACAAATTGTCAGTGTTACATTTTTATATTAATTTTTTTACAAAATATTTGTGTTATCTTCTAATATATTCTTGTGTTATTAACACGAAAATTTGAATACCGTTGATAAATGAAATGTGTTAAATTTAACACAAATTTTCGAACTGCGTGTCTATTATCTATTTTATTCATTTATTATTTATTATAATATCTATTTTGTTTAAATTTGAATTATTTATAAAGAGAGAGAACTCTTGTATTTATAAAATAAAATTCCGAAAGAAAGAGAGAGAGAGAGAGAGAGAAAATGTATATACATAAATGTATATATATAATTATTTTATTAATTAAATATCTACCTGAAAGGCAAATAATTAAATGCACTCGATAATTATTTTACGACATATTAATTACAATATTTTTGGCACTGCTATAATTCAAATCTGTATTTTTCAGATTAACATTACAACGTTTGTGCAATGGTTACTACAACTCCGCTGCCACACATCGTACCGGTGAGTCAGTTGAAATATCGTTCATTTTAATATTCAGGATGTATAAAATTTGTATATAATTTATAAAAATTCCCAAAATCAATCCGCCTGAATATATAACATAGCATCATGTATAAATACAACTTTCTCGATGCTCCCCACGTTCTCGATCATGAATCATATCGACACAATATGCCTCCCCATATATCATTTTGTCTCTATGTATATAATACGCATATATACGCATGAATACATATGTCTATTGCCGTGTCGGAACACATAAAACGTTGATATACCGATCGGATCACGCTGCCGTGTGCTAAGCTCACGCATGTGCGTTCGCATGCGATATTTTCTCGCTCTCTCTTATATACAGACTCTTATATAGACTCCCGTCTATACGCCGCTCGCATATTTTCTCTGAGCCGCATTTAATAAAAGCGGAAAATGCACCTTTGCAACAAGAGGTTACGACTTATACATATCACTGAGAACAATCTCTGGTTGAATTAATTAAAATTTTGGTCGGAAGTAGACGAATCAGAATTTTCTGGAATAATTAATTCTTGAATAAATATAAAGTCTTTTTTTATGTACTTACCGTATCTTTTTTACCTTTATCTATATTACAAATTTTAGAAAAACTCATTGTTATGTATGTACTTGAAATAAGAATTTTTCTTTTGAAAAATATAAAATTCTTCGCACGCGCGAAGAAGAAACATTATATTATAATACATATATTATATTATAATATATATATTATAATATAATGTTTCTTTAAGCAAATCGAATTTATTTTAATTTAATAATCTTGATTAAATTTACTAGGATTCAGAATATATTATATTTTGAATAAATTTGATGCTTGTGACTTATGATAGATTTGTGACGGATATGTGAAATATTTTGAAATATTTGAAACAAGTAACTGTTATTTGCGTACAGTATGTATTTTTTTCTATGTGTGGGGATATGTTCGGACATTGCGACTCTTCAATATTTTGTGTCGCTCGTTTTCATCCTATATGAAAGGAAACAACATGACTCGCGCGCTCACAGGAAAACTCTGATTTAATCGCGTGAATATTATGTCACTTATCCTCACATACACTATGCTCGCAATCGAGACAGCGTAAAGTGCGCGTTAACCCTTTCGCTATTCCGAGCGTACACATGTTTAACCGTCTAGAATCGAGAGATACGGTCGATCAAGGTTCTCTTCGTCACGCCGGTTTTCGCGATGTAATTATTTCACGTTAGCTTACAACTTGCAACGTTGGAAATCAATGTCGCAACCGATTTTCGCCGGATTTATTTAATATTCTATATAAATTATAAAAGAGGGCGTACAACGCGCTAACGCTTTTTTAAGTCTTTAAAAAAATATCTGCGAAACTGTAACAACTATTATATAAATTATGTAACGTTTCTAAAAATATAAAGTGTATTTTACATATTGAATGAATGCAAAAATTTGTGTTCGATTTATTATTCAAAACTCCAGCAGCTGCAATTGTTACTCGTTAAAAATGAACAAAATTTAAATTTAAAAAAAAGTTTTAAAACTTAAAGTCTGTACTTTCGACAATTCACTTTTTCAGTTTTCGTGAGTTTGGTAATTTTTACATATAAAAAACTGAGCTGGATAAAATGAGAAATTTTCTTTTCATTTTATGGTCTCGTCACTTGTCAAAAAAATTACAAAAATTTTCAACTTCTTAATGTGAAAGCTTAAAGTTTTCCCTATAAAATTATCTTTGAAAAATATTCCTAAGATTTTATTAAGTTATCCGGATGAAATAAAAAGAACAATTTAACTTCGATTAAATTAAATATATAAATATAAATATAAATTCAGACAAGAGTCATACGCTGTTGTAGAAACGAAAAGATAGGAGAAGTAGATAATTCTCATATGTTGGTGATTATCTTCATTTTATTTCATTTCGAACGTTTCGGCTCACTTTGGAGTCTTCATCAGCGGTTACAAAACCTAAAAATACATCCATTGAGAGCACTTACAGATTGGCAGAAATGCAGCATTCATTACACTCAATGGGAAACGAAAAAAGAAGCTCAGAAATAACAATTCACAATCATATCAATAGTTAAAAAAGTTACACCGTATATTAGATATATATTGTTCTTCTGAATATGATTTCGTATGTACAACATGATGTGTCATTTAAAATTGAACGTTACAACTTGTCATGTCATATTGTAACGTTCAATTTTAAATGACACATCATGTTGTACACGAAATCATATTCAAACAATATATATCTAATATACAGTGTAACTTTTTTTAACTATTGGTATGATTGTGAATCGTTATTTCTGAGCTTCTTTTTTTCATTTTCCATTGAGTGTAATGAATGCTGCATTTCTGCCAATCTGCAAGTGACTTGCTTTCAATGGATAAATTTTTGGGTTTTGTAATCGCTGATGAAGACTCCAAAGTGAGCCAAAACGTTCGAAATAAAATAAAATAAAAACAACTACCATCTCAGGATTATTTACTTCTCTTATTTTTTCGCTTCTACAACAGCGTATGACTCTCATTAGCCTCATCTGAATTTTGCTCATAACTCGGTTATCGTATCGCAATTAAAAAAAACAGATTCTTAAACTTTTCTCTCGAATAGTATAATTGCCAATTTGAGTAAAATATTATATCCTTCCACAAAATTTTTTCTTTTAATCGGGCACTAACTTTTGCACTCACTCAATACATTGTCGTTAAATATATATAAAATATATTATAAAATACATTTTATAAAGATATGAAACGTAACAACAGTTTATAATATTTTTTTCATACTATTATTTATAGAAACAAAAATAGAAATGAGCAAAAAATAATTTTGAAATATATGAAATGAAACTTCATACGCTTGCTTGAACAATTTCACTGTCGTAAAACGAAGTAGAAACAGGCGTGTCCGACCAGATGATTCCTACTTCGATTTCGCCTCCTATTTACAAATGAGAGAGAAAGAAGAGAACGAATGAGAGCCACATAGAAAGAAAGAAGGCAGAAGAGCATCATCGAGGTGATGCAAAAGTGAGCTGTCGGGCTCGAAATAAACGCATGAATAAATTCGCGTCTCGCTTTCTTTCCGCTTGACCAAATCTAGTCGATGTGGGTGCCATATGAGTCAAACAAAATCTGCCGGTCAAGCCGACCAGTCAGCACGTTTGCACGTTTGTGCTCGTAGCATAGCAAGCGACTTACACACGCGAATAAACAAACAAACAAACGAATATATATGGAGAAATGTAGTCTGTGTACACGCGAAAATCTCTGATGGGGAGATCCCGCACGTGCGGGAACGGTAGGTCGTTAAGCCCACGCCCACGCGTTCGAAATCGAATTACGGACAGTTGTCATTCCATCGTGCCGTTGGGCAGCGAGGTAAACGTATTGTTCGTTGATCGGACTCGTGCGTACCAACGGAATTAAGAATCGCGCAAATCTAAAGTTAGATATATTATTCAGTTAACGCGATATTAAATGCATTATTCATCTCCGCCTCGACGACGAGTCATCTTCTGCACAAAGTCGCTAATACCGGATGACGTGCATCACGAATGCGCTCGGGCGAGACGTATCTCTCTGTACAGCGAAACGCGATCGTCGAGTATCGCATTGCCATTGTTGCCTCGTTCTCCTGTAGCGCGATATTCATCTCGAGATAAAATCACGCGGAGTATAGTATCGTGGGTGTGAGTGAGGAGCGAGAAAGCGTGTACTCTGCGGTACACGCCGTTCGCGTGTCATAAAGTGTGAACAAAGTGGAAAGCGATTATGATAGAATCTCAGTAGAAAACGCGCCAACGACGAGTCTACGTATACGGATTCTTTATTAACTCTTTATGTTTAAACGAAACGTCAGCCGAGACTTTGTCTCAGATGGTCAGATCAAGGTTACAATGTTATTACAAAGTGCAAACGTTAATGAAATTTCATTAGCATAGTAATGAATTTTTCTCTTTCTCTTTCCCCTTTTTTAACCCTCTACGTAATCCTGACTTTTTCTACATTTTTTGGAGTGAAATCTCACTCTAATAAAGTGAAAATACAGTCATTTTTGGAGAAGAGTAAATATACACATTTATTAAGAAAAATTAATCTCTTCTCTTTTGGAGTCAGATTTTACTCAAAAAGAATGAAAATTGTCTTTTTTAAGAAGTGAAATAATCTCACTCTCTTGGAGAAATTTAGAGAAGAAATTTAAAGAATCGGGTTTACAGACTTAACGCTACAAATGCTTTGAAGTATTTTTTGATTAGTTAATTAACGAAATTCTTTCTTCCAACTAAATACTTCGAAGCATTTGCAGTGCCAAGTGGTCTGCAATAGTAAAACAAAATTAGACTGGAAAAAATCCAAATTGCAGACGCAGGCAATAAAAATATGATTGCAGACGGAGGATTAAAAGTAATAGATATTATTAGTACGATAGAAATATAGGCGGCATCAATTTGTAAAACGTCTCATATTGCGTGATTTTTTAACTACATTCAAGATTTAATATAACTTTCCCATCTAAATCTTTCGCATATCGAAAAAAAAATGATACATTCAATATCACTGTCATTGGGTATCACAAATATGAACGAGAAAACATTTCCCTAATAATTTCTTCCTCTATAGGCCTCTTGACTTTGCAATTGAATAAATTCATTTATTTTAATATTTCACAATTTCATAACGGCGAGCACAAATTGAATACAAAAGGAATTTTTTTCTTTTTTTTTTTACCTCTTGGATGCTCGTCGAGCTATGAGAATCGTTCGCCCAATCGACGTTAGTGCATTCACGTAATAAATCTAATCGAATGAACATACAAGGAACAGATTTTATTTTGTGAAACCATATGAACGTAAATATAACACATCATGTGCGTGGATGCGTAATACAGTATACATATATAACAGTATCGTGTATAATGTTAGATAATATCAGGTGGAAAATAAACAATGTTATATAGTATTAAATAATATTAGAACGGTATATAATGTAATATACATAATGCAGCATTGAGAACTTTTTCTATACCGTTAGCCTTACCGATACTCACTAAAAATATACTTCATATGTAATAACATTATATCGGGTATTCTTAAGTAACGCCTCAAAGCTTTATCTCGGCACATTTTTCTCAATTAGATTTTATTATAAATATCCTTTTAATATAAAAGCAGTGTTGAAATTTTCGTTGGACAAAAGGTATCCTATATATTTATACACAAAACGAATTCATCTCCCCGATGCGTTTCAGAAATAATAGGTAACTGCATCTGATAACCGACAGTGGCAATTCTTAGTGATGACGAGTTCATTAATGTTCTCGCTGAATTGTGCCAACATGGAGAGTTTAAGTCAGTAATATAACCTAACGACCGTGAAAGACTATTTCGTCGGTTATATTATATTTTCCAGACAACATGTCTTCACGTATCCTTGCAAAGATTTCATCATCCCATGATTCACATCCATCTTGTTGCCAGTCTACGAATTAGCCGTGAAGACTGCTGAAGAAACAACAAAGGATCTCTGTTGCGTGCAATTGGTCGAACAATATTAAATCATCGCTAAAAGGATTAGACATTTTCCTCGTCGTTTTTCACAAAAGTATAGTTTCGTAGTTTGCTCAGCGCGGACGAGCGTGACGCGTTCGCTCTCGCACAGGATGCGAAATTAAAACTTTTAATTCTCATTAGGAACTCGAGACAGGATACACACCCTTCACTCCAATTATCCCTTGACCCGTGAACGACGACCTTGCTACCACTGCTCATTGAACGCGATGCTTTTATCTCATCTCATCTCATCTCATCGTTCTCTAAGTCTGTCACTGTAGACTGTGTCAGTAAATTATACCTTCTGTACATTACAGTATAATTTTCCATTTTGAATCGTCTGATAATTTAGCAAAGACCATTGCAAAGTGATATTCGCAAGTTTCTTATATTGGAACTTGCAGTAATGATACTTCTCACATTACTCTTCCACCTTTAAAAATTTAAGATTACCTTATCTCCTTAGATGTCAGTCTGTAACTGTTTTCATTAATTGTAACTTTATTGCGCGCGCCATGATCCATTTCGCCGATTAACTGGTCTTCATCATTCTCCCCTGTTTCTTCCCCGTTTCTTCATTTCTCAAGTACATTTGCACTCCCTGTACATTTGCACAATGCACTTTTCTTTATTCTCCTTCCTTCTCTCTCCCTGTTTCTTTCTTTCTGTGCTTTTATGTGCAGACGCTGACGCTCGGCTTCGATCGCACGTGGCGAGGAAGATAAAATGACATCGTTATTTCGGCTTAGCGACAATTTTCACTCAGAACCAGAGTGGATGGATTATTGATCGAAGTTCTGGGACTGCGGGGATGTGGCCGTAGGCAGGTACCAACATGCGCATGCCGCATCAACCTACAGCTACACTCTCGCCCTCTCTCGTTCACCCTCACTGCCGACGTTGCCCTATTCCTTTTTGCAACCTTGTTACCCTTTCGTCCTTTCACTGCCTCACGTTCCTTTCCTGCCTCCTCCTCTTTTACGTGTCTCCTTTTTTCCCTTTGCAAATCTTTCGCTCTGATATTGTACTACCTTTTGTCTTTCTTTCTGTCTCTTTCTTTCTTTCTGTTTGTTACCTTCTTCTCTTTTTTCCCTCTTTCTCAAACATTATTTATCTTCTTTTCTCTTCTCTCATTTTCTACACGATTTCAACTTCTGTCTTTTATTATTGAAAACTTACCTTTTCTTCGGACTTCTTAATTTTCTATCCGTATACTTTCATTATCTTTATAGGTATACACAATGCGACAGTAATTATATTATTACTGCAGTGGCACATTTATTTTAAACGAAAATGTTGTAAAGTCATTCTTTTGTATCGGTCCCTTTCTTAGCTGCCTCATGTCCTTTCTTTTCCATTCTTCTTTCTTCTGCCATTGTGCACTTTTTCGTTGATCTCATATCATCATTCTTGATATCCCACGTCCTTACTGAGAAAAATTTCTGTTGAAAATTTTGATTAAAAATGAACGAATTAGAAAATTCTGATCACATCAATCAAAATTCTGGTTATCTCATTAGAATTATAATAAATTTTACAAAATTCAGATTTGTTCATTTTTAACTAAAATTTCAATTAATGCAATCAGACTCTTTTTCCAGTGAGATACTATATTGTGTCTTTTTTTCATCCTCTTCTTTTTTGCGAAACTTTAATAACGTCATATTCCTTCGAATAAGAATATAATGTCACATTTTAAATCGAGATTGTTTTATTAACGATATAAATTTCATTCTGTTACTACCCACGATCCTTTCTTTATACGCGACAGACATAGAATATGCGTTAATACAAGTATAAGTTTGTATTTAATGAAATGCCGACGCGACGCGCATTCGCTAATTGCACGTGTTACCCATTAACATTGCGCAAATTTTATGGGAAATTCCAACTGGTGTTGAAATTTATCTGGCACGTTAATTTCTGCGAGTATCAATGATGGAAAATAGTTAACCTTTCTCATTTTACTTCTTTGCATTTTTAATATTACAAATATCATTTGAAGAATAATACGATTAATTGCTTTTAAAATGATCTCTTAAAGAGAAACTCGAATCTACATGCGCTTTTTATGACGTTAAAAATCCTTTTAATTTCGCAAATGCTTAGTTTATCGTTGTAAAATAACAGTATAGCGAATGAATAACAGTATAGCAGTATGAACGAATAATGTTCGATTACGTTGATTAGTATATACATGATTCAACACATTTAGAATACAAAAGCCACGCATCGATTTTTCTATACTTTACTGTCGATAATAAATCATACTTATTTATTAAAATATTTATGAAGCAGAAAATAGAAATTAAAAATTATACGAGCGATTTTTCTTGTTGAATATTTCACTGAGAAAAAGTTCTTTAATTTAAATATACTTGCTTATTTCAAAAGAAATATATGAATTTTCGTGACGTATAACAAAATAATGAATCTTATTTTTGTATTATAATTTTGACAATTTATTGTTTTACTTTGTAATTTCATAGATGATAGGAGACTTCATTCATTTTATCTAATACGATAGCATATGTAACTTATTTATACATTACATAATACATGCTTTAAGTACAGAAATTATTATTATTACGGAAACTACTTACATAATGTACTATGTACCGAGCAATTTAACTGAGAACAGTACACAATTGAAACTAATTTCACATTGTTCCGTATGTACATGTCTTGAGCTTCCTCCAGATCGATATCTTCTATAGATAATAAGATTTCCATATAAACTGTCCTAAATTTTAATGTTTAACAGCAAAAATTTACAGAGCCTTTAATTAAAACGACAGATTCTGATTTGAGATCGAGATATTTCACGTGTTAAGAGATATTTAACAAACAGTGCAGTCACGATGTGCTGTACATAAACACAACACACACAACACAGTTTAACTGATCATTATTTCGGAAAGCCGACGTAATCCAAACATTGTCGAGTATCATGCAGTGCACATAAGAGTCGTACGTACCAGGATACTGTTTTGCGTGTACATACTTATATGTGATTATCGCCAGACACGATCGATCATTCGACGTGTGAACTTTTGACATACAGGTATATACCGATGATAATTACGTGGATACTTAGAGGCGATGACCCGAATCTATATCTGACGAAAATATACGCGATGATTGATCGAGCATATGTGCAAAAAAAGGCTTCGTATATTCACCCCGGTTCTAAATTGGTATCGGCGATCGAAACTACTTTTCGTGAACTCAATTCTGAATGATTCAGTTTCGAAAAAACATGTCTCACGTATCGCAGTTTTAAATACGGTTCATATGTGTGAATATCATCGAAATTTCATCAGTTTTTCCTTGTCCCGAGAAGATTGATTGTATTATTTACGGCGAGCTATCACCATGTATTCACTTGACGTTCATAATAGATACTGTTCCCTAATAAAATATGCATCTCAGTCTGGTACAAGGTGCGTCACGCACGCCATAGAAACGAGTTGCGTGCGTGCAAAATTTCGCATGACACAATCGAAGTTCCACGAAATATTCGGACCCCTCGATTCACATTACTGTCATAAATTACTGTCATAAATAACGAATCGGCGTATCGATTGGCGAAATTATACGAGTAATTGAATCCAGCGCGCGCTTGGTCGACGAAACTTCTATCGCAAAAAAAAACTTTTTAACATGGAAATATATTTATAAAAAATGATAACAAACAGAGAGGAAAAGAGAAAAAGAGAACAGACAGAATGAGAGATAATGTATACATTATGAGTCGCTCTCTTCGTCTTTTATACGTATATTAAATTTGTAAGCTTTTATTAAGACGAAGGTTACATGTAAGAAAATTTATTATTAATTTGCGTAATCTTCACGGCTGCTTTGTTAACAGACATTAATATTAACATTTTTTGTTATTGATATTTCCTAGGTTAACGCGGTTATATATAAAACTATCAATAGCCAGAAAAAAAGCTATCGGTACAAGAAGTCGTGTACATAACGCTGAACCTTCATAACGATATGGTCAATGGCTCCGAGGACACGTTCTTATCCATTTTCAGTGTTAATAAATTCAAGGCAATCCATATTTAGATCGCAATTAGCCATAATAATCACTATATTATGTTAAATATACATCTATACATAAAATTATCATCAAATTATCAAATTTATGTAAGCATAAATATATTTGAAAATATATTTTTTTATTCGAGAATTTTTAAACCTATCAACATTGTATTAAAAAAATACATTAAAACTGAATATATCTCAACAGGATCAATAAAAGTGCGTTTCTTCGTTTTATTTTGAGTACTGTCTGATATCTATTTCTGTTATCCGCCATGACTAATGCCGATCTGTGAGAAACGATAAGAAAGAGTATAAGGGAACGCCGTGGTGTCTTTTCATTTGTTCATAGAACGAATTCCGGTTCGCGAATAAAGAGGCTGACTAAGAGGCAACGCGACATCGGGGGCGCCTATCGTCCTCGAAGATCGGCGAAAGGAGAGGTTCCCCGAAATGCATGTCGTAGCTCTATAAATACAAACAGACATTTAAGGCCTGTAACCCTCGTCCGTCGAGCAGAGAATAGACGTACAACATGAGGTGGTGTGCACACGTGTGCACACTTTTACGCGCTTATATGAACAAGGATCGATCGAAAAGATCCCACGAATGTGATACTTTGAAAAAATAAAACGATATGCAGGTATCGTAGGAATGCTAACTTTTATTTTAGACTAGACAATCACCTACATTTAAAGATAAGTATTCTTTTTATTTAAAAAATATTATCTTATTAAATAAAATTTATAGTTTTACAAAATTTGACTATGTATATACACATTAAATGTATATATCTTTTAAATCACAATGTACTGTAATAATTGTTGTAAGTATACTTATCAAAATCTATCGATATGTTTCCAATAGACAGCTCCGTAACATGGCCATTTATCAACTACTCGCTCAACTATAAATAGAATAAGTGTGTAGCATCACGCTATCAACAAAGTAAAAATATGAGCAAGATATACGTGTAACATAAGCATATTGAATTAATCATACTGATATTGTAGAGATATTTAATAGAATTTAATTAACAGAGAGTAATGGGAAAGAATGTAGAATTTGCATAGAACATGTTGTTTCTTACTATTCATATTCATAAAAACTTTTTATACGAGCACGCCTAAATCATCGGACGAACGGAAAAGTCCTTTCAGAAAGGTGAAGCGTTTGTCCCTTGAAAATAAATTGCTATTATTATTTCCACATGCATAGCACGTGGACCTAGCAATTCACGCTCAATGGCGGCTAGGACTAAATGGAATATGCGTCGCAAAGGATAATACCGGGCAGGAAATATCCCTTTCAAAACGCCACGCCGTACCCCCGCAATCTAATACCACGTATCCCGCGATATATTTCGTGATCCACGAACTCTGTGAACGCGTAAAAGCGGTCGCAATTTGCCTTTGAAAGGCTCGCTGGGGCGTACAAAATTTCTTCTTTGTCGAAACCAGAGATTCTCAGGACCTTCGACCTTTCCGAAAAATGGAATAATCCATAAGGATATCATAAAGCAGTTACAACTGCAAAAGCTTTGTTTTATGGTAGGTTATACTCTAAGTCATTAGCTTCAGTAAGCAATATAAATCTGTAAAGATAAAAGTTCGATCTTGTGTAAAATATCCTATTTCCGCCTTTGCACTTGTAAAGCTCCTTGAACGTGCAATTAGAATCTTGCCGAAGAACAAGAAAATAGTAGTGGATAAGCGTAGGTAGTAAAGCAAAATAAAAATTAGAAATATACTCGCGTGACGAGGGCTCAACGATCTTGAACCAGAGGATTCGTAAAAGCGTACGCGCGAGTTTTTGAGTGTATTTAAGGACACGGCGAGCACGCGGTAACGCCCGCAACATGCGGCAAATGGCGCGGCAAATGTCTCACAGGCTCGAAATCTACCGCTAAATTTACGCGAAGCAGGAGAGGAGGTCCATACGAAGATCCACGCGAAGAGAACGAAGTAAGAACAGCTCCTGCACTTCTTGATGAAGAAAAGAGCAAATCATATTGAAGCACGAAGCGCGGAGAATGTTTTTGCGTGGCTATTTTCCCGTGTAAGTCTAAAGTAAAGCGAATCTTAATGATCGTACGCGACTGCACAAGTAATCTCGAAGATCTGAATGTTGAACTTCGAAACATAAAGAAATTGGCAAAATGAAAAAAAGAAGAAGAAAAAAAAAGAGAATTAGATATGAGAGACATGTAATGATTATGATCATTATTATAAATATAATAATTTAAAGCTCCTGAATATAAGTATAATAATTTAAAGCTTCATCAGAAGCAAAGAAAACACAATGAAAATTATTGCACAATACATTAAAATAGAAATATTTTTTAATAAAATAATATTTGCATTTGATAGAGTACATTCGTAAAATATACTAAAATATGTATACTGAATTCTCTTTTTGTTTCAAAATAAAATCATATTTATCTTGATTCGACAGCTGTCATGTAGCTTGTTTCTTTTTTTAGTTAGACATAATTTAATTTCAAATATATTTGTTAACTACCGAAACACAAAAGGAATTTTCGGTATACATTTTACAAATAATACTATTCTATTCAATTGCAAATATTATTTTGTTAAAAAAATATGTTTTAATGTGATTTGCCAGAATTTTCTTTATGTATTTTTCTCGTTTCACACGTCACAATCCAAGATGGCTGCAGTGAGTAGAAGCTTTAATAATATAGGACCACAAAGAAAATTTTTTGAGAGCCAACTCAAAATAGATGTTTCTTATAGATTTCGAGTCGCTGAATCCCAATTCGTAAACCGTTTTGCTCTATCATGTCAGTTTTTCAGATAATCAAGAAAAATGATGGAAAAATCTATGAAAATTAAAACATTTGAGGAAAGAGCAAAAGTAAATTTAACATTAAAATACAGTCACAGAATTGATTTAAATATATTTTAGTAAATTTGACAAGTATAAGAAACAAAAAAATTTTGATTTATTAATAATGTTAGATATTATAGCCAAACATGTATAGAAAACAAATCGGTGTAAAACATATTATGTAACAAATAACCGATCTGCGTGAGCTATGAAAAATTTTTTCATCTCCAGAAATAATTATATCGTTGTTACTTTTGGAAGGTATATTAGTCACAGAGTTGAGCACAAAGTACATCAGTACGAATTTACGCGACTTGTATATAGACTATAATGTCTATAAACAGCGAAGCAAAATTTTTGCTTCTTAAACTTTATTAAACTTGCTAAAATATATTTAAATCGATTCTGTAAGTAACCGCATTTTAATGTTATTTACTTTTGTTGCAATTTCCTTAAATGTTTCAATTTTCACAGATTTTCCATCTTTTTTCTTGATTATATCTAAAAAAATAAACGTGATGGAACAAAACGGTTTACGAACTCGGATACAGTGATCCAAAATCTATAAAAAAAAATTTACTCTGATTTGAGCTTTTCTCCAAAAAATTTTTTTGTGCTCCTGTGTAACTAATTTTTCAAAAGAACAGATTAAATAAGTCTAGTTTTATATATATATATATATATAAAGTTTCGAAATTAAACCGCAGATTGATGATTTTGATTTCGTTATATTTACAGAATAAACGTACACTTTACGTTTATATGATGGAACACTTTAATACATAATTGGAGTACAATATTTAATCGCACGTTAAATTCCATGTATGTACGCTATATAAATATGGTTCGCTATTAACAGCGAAGTTACGGCGCTCACGTACATACACGCACACAGCGATGTTATTATCGGATGGCTTTTCGCGAAATCATCGTCGCAAATGCAAACGACCGCGGTGAGGCAGACTATAGAATTTGCGTGCGAAAGGATTGAAAAATTGTCAAATAAACGTTAAACGAAGTCGACAAGCGCGTCGTTAAAAATCATCACTGGCGCAATGCGGAAAACACGGAGTTCGTGCGTCGGCTTCCCCTCTCTCTCTCTCTCTCTCTTTCTCTCTCTCTCTCTCTCTCTCTCTCTCTTTCTCTTTCTCTTTCTCTTTCTCTTTCTCTCTCTTTCTCCTCTCTTTAAAAACGCAGTGTTAATACATTAATTTTGTTTTCTGAAAAGCTCTAGAAAAGCAATATATTACAGAATTCCATTATTTCAACTGCAGGGAACATAATGTTATACCAGTACCTTAGAAACGTGCATAAATAGAAATACATATTCCGAAGAAAAATTCTAATTAACAAATTAGTTGCACGTAATAAAAGATATATTGATATAAATTTTTCATTAACAGATCCTTTGATCAATTTGAAATCGATGTCCCTGCTATTATTGAAATTCCACAATGTACTATATTTATCTTTATCGAAAGGACATAACGTATGACATATTTTCTTTTTATTGGTCCTTTTATGCTTCCTTTTTATCACTTCTAATTTAATATGTGGACCACGTTGGCGTCGCTAATTATGAATCCCAAGCACATATTCGTATATAGCGATTGTAACGACAATTTCGTGACGATAATAATAATAATAGTAAAGCGATATAATATAAGAGATTACATAGTATTTCCTCTTAATTTTTTAATGCACTTAAAAAATTGTTATTGTAGAAAATATATTTTTTATTTAAAGTTAACGATATATATATAAGAACATTTCTTTACGTAAATTTTTTTTTCTTGATATTATGAATTTTTATAAGAATACATGACTTCTCTTGATGTATAATATTCGAAAAGATTGTATGATGCGGACTTTCGAAATTAAAAATTAAACACATCTATATAAGGAACTATATATATATATTGACTAATTAGAGTATAGCACTGTTAAAATTGCGCAAATAATATTGTAAAAAATTGTTTGAAATATTCAATTCTTACGTTTTGTGCGAGTGTAAAGGACTCCGCATAATAAAAGGAACAGAAAACAGAGAATAAAAATTTCAACTTATCAGAAATCATGTATTGTGGAATACACAGTTTCTAGGTTGAAATTTGTATTCTCTGTTCTCTGTTTCCTGTTCCTTTTATTGTGCGGAGCCCCTAAAGGTTCGTCCTTACTGAAATGGATCAGCGTACTGGCTTCTTCTTCTATTTAAAAAAAAAAAAAAAAGAAACTAGTATCGGCATGATTGACTTGAGTGAGAACGAGCCTTAAGGAAATGGAATTGTCTTATCGATCATGCATTACTGCCGTATAATTACGGTAAACCACAAACAAACGAATGTTCGCCATAAAAGCCAATTAATATCATAGTGCCACTTACAAACACATACCTTTCTCGAGCGATTGAAAGAAGCTTTATATCGGCACTGCCGACCATCATTCATACATGCCTGTGGGAAAAACGTATACGAACGCGGAGGAATTAGCAGCTCGATATCGAACATCTAATTGGCAGATGATTAGGAATAAACGAGTTGTGCGCCATGACGATTTTCTTCTCATATAAGAGAGAAAGAAAAAGAGAATACGCGTGTCCGTTTTACTATCCGCCTAGCAACCAACTGCTCGTCGAGCCTGTCCGATATCTCGAAAGGAATATAATCGGATGACGAGCACCGTTAGACAGACACAGTTGTATACACACATCAGAAAGTAAGCAATGCGACGGATATACGCGATCTTAATCCGGAAACGCGACGTTGTGATACGACCGCTGAAATGAAAGATGATTACGATCGCGAATCACTGCACTATTAACAGGATTTCCACAAAACTGGAAATCGAGGAAATCACGGAAATGTCAGGGAAATTGAAAACGAAATCAGAGAAAAGTAAGGGAATTTTGCAAAATTTTCTGGAAAATTAAAATTCTTGGTTTTAAAGAAATTTGACATACACAGTTTTGGAATACTATCAACTTAATAATTAAATGCAAATATTGCTATGTTAAATTGCTCTGCTGAATATTTAATCGTTTCCACAAATTAGGAAAATATAAAAAATTTCAAAGTATTATTGAAAACCAGGAAATTTTGTCTGTAAATCAAAGAAAAATTATGGAATTTTAGAATGAAGAATTTTTTACAACTCTGATTAAATTCATAATGTCGAATTTTTATAATTCGACATTATCAATTTTTCCTTGATTTATAGACAAAATTTCCTGGTTTTCAATAATATTTTGAAATTTTTTATATTTTCCTAATTTGTGGAAACGATTATATATATATATATGTCATTAATTTAATTAGAACAATTTAATTTAAAAAATATATTAAATTTGTTTCAAATGTAGTTTATTATTTATTAAATGCATACATTAATATACGTTAATATTTAAACTAATCAATTTGAAACTAACCACAGAAATGGATTGATTTTAACACACATGGAAATTGAAGATAACAAAATGTTATTTAACTCAAAGCATTGGATTATGTTTGTTCCTTTGATATCTAACAATGCAATACAATTACAAAATGCATTCTCAACCAAGCTTAGCATGCCATTTGTATCGTCGACGAACTATTGTATCCGATACATGATTAAATCTCGATATTTTCACAGAGATATAATAATTATTACAATATAATTATAACAATAAACACGTGTCTATCAGCTATAGTCGTACGCATTAATGCCGTTAGACTGATAACGCGTACCGAAGTATGAAGCCATATTTTGCGTATAGAAAGCTAAAAGGGGATTTTTTTTCATTATATGTCCCCACATATGTATGACTCATGTCTTTTTCTGTTACTAAGAATGATCACAGCAAAAAGCGTATATGGTTGCAAAATTTTAATTATAATTGCATAAAATAAACATCTTACCTTTTGCGAGGCGATTCAGGATGAGGTCCTTATGTTGTGCGGTATGAGGCTCAGGAAGCACCACGAGAAGGTAGCAGCCACTCAAGGGCGACGGTGGCGGATGTTGTTGCGGTTGCTGTTGCTGTTGAGCGGCCGCCTGCACGTAAAATCATTAGATTTATAAAGTACCGCAAATTCGCCTTCATTTTGATGCGAAATGCGGTCATTTCAAATTTATGCATTTATATATATGTACTTTATTTAAGAAAATGAAGACGTCAAGTAAATAAATGTTTTTTAATTGTAATTAGTTTATTTATGACAAAAAAATATATGAATGTTTAATTTATGTATATTATTTAGTTTAATGCGGGTTTATTTGTTGTAGAACTTTAGTGCATGAAAGTACACGAAGGGAAACGTAAGTACAGTTTAAAAGATGAACCACCATGCATGAAATCGTGTACTATGTGCACTTCCGCCATATTGACGCAACATTTTAGAAATCATTTGCGATACTTTATAAATTCAATTACTTTACCTGCATCGGTACGGAGGTGCCAGTGATCGGCGTGCTTGGGGATGGAGACTGCTCGACGTTAGTCATTGTGGCGCTTTCTCCTTCTCCTCCTCCTCCACCCTCCCCGGTAGGCTCCGTGGTATTCATTGCTGTAACATCATACATCATGAGAGAGTCTTGAGAAATAATCTTTTTTTCTTTAGTAATTTTCTGCGTGCTATTTGTTAATCAATATATCTCTTAGGTAGTTATATCCATGATGTAAAAATGCCAAGTATTTCATTTCCGTGGATGCCAAGATTGCACAGTTGATGATCAATCAGAAATTAGCCAAAAATGTTATAAGCTAATATAAAAACGTTATTAGAAATTTATCCCAATAAAAAATTTATCCTAAAATTATATTCGACTGCCATTATGCGCAATGTTTTATCCTGATATATTTTTTTCATAAGTATGTCATATATCATCAACGATCAATGATTAATCTTAGAAACCCTGTAATTATAACAAGGAATCTGGCAGAGCCAATAATTTATCTTACAATTAGAGATCCTTTAATCAGAGTCTAATTATAACAAGATCTGGCGCCATTTCTCGTTAAAATCGTGCGAGTGAGAGAAGATATGTTATATCTCACTCTGCAGCAGTGCGAGAGAAAAAAAGATATATGCTATCTTAAAAAATGTCAAATCAATAAGTTATTATGTTATGTCCAAACTTTGATTTTGGATATCTCTATAATTGATCTTAAAAGAATTTATTTTTGAATCAATTTGAACATCCAGATATGGTAATTTTGATTGAACCGGTGAACACGCAATAAGAGAAATAATAGTTATAGATAATCTGGTTATCGACTGTCTGCTGATCGCTTGATAGGTGAGAAGTTATTTCACCATTAGATTGTAGCTACTTTCTCATTTAAATCTAATCGGCCTTTTAAGCGCCGCCACTTAATCTTCTTTTCACGACGGCTATTCAATCATTGACGCGATATACTCAGCTTTTAAATCTTAAGCCAAGATCATAATACTAAGAGTAAACGAAAAGAAAATTACGTTATCATGGTGAGTCTTGCGCGAAAGAAAATATAAAATAAAAAATGACTCTAATATCTTCGTGAGATTTAAATTTTCATATCCCGTTAGGGCAAAGCTCCGGCTTAACGTTATCATGGCTACCACTATTCTTTATTAGTGTAGATATTACACTACACGCTACACGCATGCTGCTAATTGCAATTAACATATCCAATGCGGTCAGTCGAGACGAAGAACGAAAGCTCCAGCCAGTCGATTCGTGTTCCACTATTGCTCTGATTAAATTTACTTTTGTCGCGCCATCGTACTGTCCGTCTAACAAATGGCTCCGTACGCTCATATGGATGCTCCATCTGCACTGCGTACGAAAGATGAGAGATGAAATGGAGTCGGAGCCGAAATAGAAGTGGCAAGGGTCGAGGAGAAACTTAATGCCAAGAGGGTTGACGGTACACAAAGTGCCGTTCTGCCTCCTGCCTCGCTCCTCTTCCTTATGTCGAAATGCGGCCGTAATTCCTCCTCCATACAAACTGCTAGTCTCGATATTACCCTTTAATGCTCGCTTTATGATCGACGAACATATGCACTGGGGAAACTTTATGATGGATGGTCAAATCGTTGAAAATTCTCGGCAAACTTCTCCAGTCGTGGTAACACAATACAGAATTCAATAACGATTCTATTCGTTTTCATAAACCTGCGACTACAAATTTGAGAAGGAGGACCGATTCCACTTCAGTTCCAAGAAACCTGTACGATGTTTATTGTTAATACAAACTTTTGAATAATTCCCAAGAATAGCTCTTGGAGTTTATTTCTCAATGAAATTCAAGTATTCGTAAGTCTATTCTTCTAACATCTACAACAATTCTCATAGCAATATATGTCGTATCTGGATTCAAAAATATGTATATATACGTACAAGAATTCAAATGGAAATCAAATATTACTAGCCGGTCGCCAAATCGAAGATCTCAAGGCAAAGGCTGCACACGGGCGGCCCTGCGCACTTTTCTGCAGTTAAGCCGAACGTCGATGAGATTCCCGTCGAAACCCTACGAGAGGCCGAGCTTTTTCCGTAGAAAGGGAAATCAGTTTTCCAGGAAGGGGGAGTCTGGGAAGCCTCATGTATTCACTGTGGAATTTGCAGGTCCGCGGAATTTCCAATATTTTACGATCGCGGGTAGAGGATCGTTGGGAAACGATCCAACGAGGAGATTGCTGCCTCCTCGACGAGTCGGCGCCGTGGTCGTACCGCACGCACGCACGTCGACGAAGCCGGTATTGCGCAGGAATTACACGAGCCCTCCGTATAACGTTATTACATCCTAACGGGCTTAATGCGCAGGACGGGCACAATGCCGGGTGCTCCGCATAGTCCTTAGATCATTGATCCAAATTCGACTGAAGTCAAGACGAGGGGAACAACCGAAAGTCTTACGTGGCCGAATCACGATCGATCCATGCGAAATGTACTGTGGTCATGAGGGGATGATGCCGGTACCTTCTGTTAGACATCAGGATAGATAGCACTGTCGATATGATTTTTCTGTTCGTTTGCTTTTAACCAAAAGATCGAGAAGATATCGAGTTACGAGTTATTCCCATACCAGAAGTAATGAAGATGACCGGCGAACGAGAATTGATTGCATCCCGGTGAAACTTTCGGGACGAAACCACCCCACCACGTACCGTACACTGCAGTGCAACCCCTTAGTAACAGATCACCCCCTCTCGCGAGACACCCAGCGATAGCAGTGACGGCGGTAGTGGCGGCGGGCGGTGTGCCGACCGATAAAATCCATACGTCATATGGCAGGCGAGGAAATCGTCAGCAGAAATTTCGTCAGGATTGCATACGCCTCAACCGTCCGTCTGTCCGTCCGTCCGTCCGTCCGTCGTTGCTATCGTGACCCGGTTAAATGGTAGGTCGCCGACACGGCGGCGAATAGCGGATTTCGATCGGTTCGAGTCTATCGAGCCCTCGGCCTTTCTATATAGTAGTACTCACCTGGTTACTCGTTACACTCCCCCAGCAGTATTCCTGTGTACCACGAGCCGGGGTAGCCTCGAACGAACCGAATTCCAAGTTCCGGAAATATCCTGGAGGGCTGTTACCACTGCGGTAATAATAGGCGAACGATGACGTCGTGACTAACGGGATGTCCCTCGATGGAAAGGGATGTCGCGCCTTGGAGACTGTCCGTCTCCAAGTTGTCAATCCCTTCGTCTGCTTTCTCGAGGCCCAATGGGAGATGGAGCGGGGCACACCTCTCTCGCTCCTTTCGCGCACCGCGAAAAGTACTGTACCAGATGCAGAGATCGGAACGATTGAGAATGGAGATTAAAGCGAGAGGGGAGGGGGGGGGGGAAG
>NW_011626920.1:1443323-1499838 GCF_000204515.1 Acromyrmex echinatior
AGTTGGGTTGGTGTCGTAATCAACGTCGAGAAAAGTAGTAGGCAAAGAAAGAAGGTAGGAAAGAAATAGGAAAGATAAGAGGGAACAGAAGGTAAAACAGAAAAAAAGAGAGCGATGAGGAATGATAGAACTCGTGTGAAGCACAATGACGTACGTTTGACGTTATACGTGTCTCTATGTATCGAGGCGAGTACAGCGGTGCTACAACACCGGGCGTCCCGAAGACGACGGGGGTTGCGAGCGGACGGGCGAGAGACCGAACGAGAGAGAGGAGGGTATCCGAGAGATAGAGAACTACACGGAGACCGGCGTAGAGAAGATCGACGGATGGCCTCCGGCGGCGAACGACGTTTCGTTGTTCAATACGGAAGCCTCTCCGTCGAGTGCACGTCGGAAAACGTATACGGACGCGAAATCCTCCTCTCCTCGACGGGCCCTGTCCCCTGCTGTCGACGGCGGCGAGAGCGAGGGCGACGGCGACGACGAAGGCGACGGCGACGGCGACGAATCTCACAGTGCTCGTTGCGGCCTCTCGATTATCAAAGCTCGGCAGCAACACTCGCGTTGCGGGCTGCCGGCTCTCTGACGGGAGAACTCGCGGCGCTGCGGCCCCCTGCGTCGGCGGCGGCGGTGACGGCGGCGTTGGCGGTGGAAAACCCTCTCACCCCCCTGTCGCGACGCACCTACCGACATCCCCACTAGTCGTGCGGCGCGATTGGTCGTCCGCGCAGCCGGGCCTACTATCGCCGCCGTCGTCGCGCCGGTCTATACACCGTCAGGGACGATCACCACGTATAGAACGCTTCTGGGTATATCGTACGTGACTGGAGTTTGTCTGGGTGTCGCGTGAACCGAGTGGCAAGGGCTGTTGCGGGGAGACCTGGGAGGAAAGGCGACTATCAGACTAGCCGGTAGGAACCGGTGAAATGACGACTAGACATAACGGAAGTGACGTAATGACCGTCAGATCAAAGAATTCCCGAAGCGATCGTAAGGTCTGGGCTTTCTCTCCTTCGATGGTGGTCGTCGCCAAGATATAAGAGCAGAGATAATGAGGATCAGGACTTACGTGCGCTTTGTACACACGCGCACGGAATCGGTAGACTCGCGCGTTGGGGATGACGGTGAAGATCAATCGACAAACGGGCGTGCCCGGGATTGTAATATTCGCGGATATTGTAACGCCTTGGAAGTTGGCTTAACGTAATGGTAATGGAGTCAGGAACGTGTGATAGATAGAGGCAATTAGCGGTCTTCGTTTTGGTTCCATTCTCATGATTAGAATGCGGCCGAAGATTATCCCGCGATTATCCCCCACAGATTTCGTGGGAGGTTCGGACAAACTGAATTACCTACTGTGTCTAATAGCGGATATTTATATTCTTAAATGCGATTCTGTTAGTCGATAACTTGCAAATTGACTGAAATGATCTTGTTAAATGGTCAAACTGAGTGACCTTGCTGGATTGTGAAAGACGGCATCCAACAGAACAAATGCAATTATGACAAGTGGAGACCGGGTGATGCATTACTCCAATAGATTACTGGACAAAAATAGGTTTTTGCCTTTGGCCATTTTATTTCCGTAAAACTAATTCATCAATCAACTTGGCATCCTTTACAAGCTGTACAACAAGAGGAACATGAAGTACGACTAAATGCAACATATAATAGCGAAAAATATAAATATCTATTTTAAAAGATAAAATATAAGCTGAATGATTTGTTCTTAAAATCTCATTGTTTACTTTTGTTACTTTATGCGGTTATCGAGGAATATTATTTTATCACAGATAAATAATTATACAATACATATCTAATATAAATAACTCATATGATAAATCGATATGTTTATCATTATTTTTAAATGACAATTTTGGCTAATGTGTTTTTCTAATATTTATCGCAACATCAATGATTCAAGACATCAACAATTTTATGAGACACTTATGATTATGTAACTAACTTATCTTTGCTCATTCGCTGATTAGGAGTCACGAATTTTATCGTTCTGAAAGAAATATCTCTCTCCGCATGGATGACAAGCCACGTAGTCATTTGGGCTTAATGAACATCCTCGAGCTCAATACACTTTCATACATTAACACATCATATAGATGGATAAATAGATAAAACATTTATTGTGTCGTTCTAAGGCGAGCTCTCTAAGAACACATAAATAATCATAATACAAAGAACAAAGAAAATAATTTATAGAAAGAAGTAATGTACAGACGAAGAAAATAATGTAAAAGCAAAAGAAAGAAAATACACAACAAAGAAAATGAAATATAAAAAAATAATTTAAAAAATAGAGAGGAACTAAATAAAATATAAAAAACGATAAAAAAGTAAACAAAGAAAAATTCATATACTTTTTATATACTTTTAAATATATAAAAAATAATAACAGACAACTAAGTTGAAAAGAATAAAAATAAAACTAATAAGTGTCATATCGTATTTTATTGAAACGAAATAAGTTAGAATTTATTTGCATTTATATATTTAAAAAAAAATCGCTTTTCTCTCTCTCTCTCTCTCTCCCTCTTTCTCTTTCTTCCTCACAATCAGACAGAAATGTAGAAAGTCGATATTCTTTGTGTTATGTGCCGGGTGACAAGATGGTGACTGTCGAAAATATGGGAAAAGTATAGGATATTGGCGGAAGAGGTGAGTTTGGGGTTGCCATTCTTGTATCTGAAGAATTTCCTTCCGACTTGATTCCGTACGACAGCTAGAATAATAGTATCTGGAAAGTACTGCTGTAGGGGCGAAACTTCGAAAAGCGGATTCGGCTTTTCACGAGCGAGACTCGCACCGCCCTAAAGTCGGATAGGAACTCCTGCAAAAAAAGAAAAGTATCGCTTCTCAAACTTTCCTTCGTTTCTCTCGCGTTACAATATTAAATTTAAAAATTATTGCCTTCACGTTCACATCTCATTCGCACCTTTCCTGATCTCCTTTCATCTAACGAGTGCCGCGTGTCCCGAATTCTAGATTTTACTTCGTTTCTCGATAAATACCATTCAGGTAATACGCCTAAGTGTGTCAATATAAGTCGAAACGGGTCGACGTAGATGAACGATGAGTTAAAACCGACTCGTAACATACGATAATTAATTACACGTTCGCGTTAGTTGACTAATGGAAGATTTCGCGGTACACCGAGTTCGCTAAATGGCAAATATTGAAGGTGCAACATCGACAGATTCATGATTCTACGTGACGATATCGATTTTGGAAGAACGCAGGAACAAGTTCTCGTCCGATACAAGTTTAATACCCCGGCCCTAATGGCGCACGAACATTGTTTATGCGAACAGCTCGATGATCATGGGTGCGCAGAAACGATGGTAGTTAAATATCAAGAGACAATTCGATAACGGTACAAGAACGTGAGATATAAGTCTGTTATAAGAAGCGATTTATCGCAGTCATGCTCATTTGTCGCATTGCAGTGAGGAAACGTACATTGTGCAATTCTTCGACTCTCGCACTAAAGGCGTCCTGACGGAATCTCTTAATGAACAAGCACGCACGTCAACTTCAACGCTTTGAAAAGCGCCCAACTATGTGATAAAACAAAAACATCACCTCGTTATTATTCGTAAAAATATAATACCGCAATGTTGCCCGTAATAACACGTTAGCAACTAAATAATTTTACATGCTGAGAGTATTTTTCTCTTCCTCTCTATTTAATTTATTTTAAAGATCTCGTTAGTTAATTCAAGTTCTTTTTTCTCAAATAGTTGCTAACATTATTAACTGTTTCCTCTCGACGTTTTCATAGTATATATTCTCAATTTTATGCAATTTTCGTAAAAGGATTTCTTTTGTTTGATCTCTACGCTCGCAAGAGCAAGATAAATTACTAGCTAAAAATTTTTTTCGACGTGACGTGCGAGTAAAACTGAATGTCTAAGTCCTCACAGGATCAGTCCTCTTTCGAGTAATTTTGCAGGGACGTAAACGTGACTATGAGACCAATGCATCTATTCATTCAGGTACGTTCATTATACTTTGCAACGCAACCGAAACATCGTCTTTCGCACGGTTCGTCAAAGATATTCTAACGTAATATCCGAAGATGAAGCTACTGTGTATAATTGACTGTAATAGCTCTTCAATCATCTGTTATATTCTTCCTCAATGTGATTCTCGCGTACGAAATGTAACCGCAATGACGTTTGATTTAAAGTTGCAGGGTATCGTGACTGCGTGAGATTACATAATCACGGAAATGAAAAATGAGAGATTCAAAATACAAATAAAGTAACATATACTAGAGCGATTAAAAAATATATGTAAAGGCTAATAGTCTATTTTTATTTTAAAATCATCTTAAGTAATGTCTTAAAATGCTAATTTGATTCTCTGATTGATATTCATGATATGATGTAGATGACATGTTAAGATTATACTTAAGACAGTCTTAAATGTAAGAATCGACTACGAATATGACCGACATTTTCACTAAAAAAAAAAAGGACGTTATTAAAGAACAAAAGTCGAATGGAAAATTTATGCACTAAAAGATACAGAGACAATCCGTATCTTCCGATACGCCCGCGCTTATTGGAAAACTCGTTTGCGCTGCCTCTTACTTATAACGCAAAGACAAAGTTAAATTTACGCTTTTCGAGAATGGTTGTTCTTAAAATCGTCCATTAAACTTCTCTTTAGCATTTAAGTTTCAAGTGATGTGCGCGATGCTCGTAGCTGCTTGAGTACGTGTCTCGCTTTTAAAGGGGATTGATACATTTTTTATCAAGTCGTATACGATCGGTAGCGAGCTTTTACTCTGTGCTATAGATAGAGAACTACGGCAGATATGCTTTTAATCTTTTTCTCAGAAATATGATTTGGTAAGTTGTGCATTATGTGCGCGAGATCGAGAATGTGAATTAGATTAAGAACGCGAACGAGCTCTCAAGTTAGTTTTCAAATTTGGAGATGCACTAAGCGTAATTATACTTTAATAAGACCCCTTTCAAGGGATGATATATTTACGTAATCTATGCACACGCATTGCGGAAGTTTCCTAGCTCTTCGAAGTTTGTCGAGGTGAAATTGAAGACAAAGTCGAGACTCTTGAAAGGAGAATCTGCAACACGGTATCTGTTTATTATTTTATTATAGTTTTACAATATAATTTATTCATTGACATAATTTCCTTAAAATTACATTCTCTCGGTTTAAAAAATTATGAATTAAAGATTAAATATCTAACGATTTTTTTTCGATTATCTATTAAGCTGTAAACGATATTTGGACCTGGAGGCAATAAACGAGCGACGGTTGTCACGTATGCGCAATCTATGCGTTACTAATTGTGTCTGTGCTACTCAGTTAACTGTACTTTCGGGCGGTATCAACATGGTATTCGCAATAGCGGTTTGCGAGAGATTGCAATTCTGCAACCAGGGACGAGAGAAGATCTCCGGAACGAATGCAGTTTGCATCTGCTTTTCTGTTATCTCTTTCTTTCTCTCGTCCTCCGATTCTGCAGGCTCTTCTTTCAAATCCCAATGCGATACATTTACATACATCGTGCTGACACTGATGTGATGTGACTTACGATTAAGAGATTCTCCGCGACGTGTGATCGCGGTCGCTACCGATTTATCGATCCGTCGAATAATATCGATTGCCGCAATGTATCTTACATTTTCGATGCTGTAACGCGAGATTGCGTGCGAAAGTCGAAATGTAAATCAATCAATGTTTATCCATAGACTTTGCAAAAATTCGTTGCTCTGAAATTTCTATCATTTGCAGAAAATTATTTTAATTTTAAAATAGTTTTTCTAATAAATCTTACTTTTTCAGGCAGTTTTTTTACATTATTTTTAATACGACAACAGGGATAAATAATAAATTTCTAATATTTAGTGACGGTAATTCATATTCATAAGTATGTCGGATCAAACATATGGCATACAGGTTTGTCTTGTTATATAATTTACGACATAACTCGTAAATACAAAAGAATTTTACAAAAAGAATTTTTTAATAATTATTGGATGCAATAATATAAATATATTTATATACTTAAACTCGCTGTATAAATTTCACTGTTTGTTTTGGATTATGTAGATTTAAAATGTATTTTTTAAATATTTTTATACTACATTCACTATAAGAAAAAAAATGCGGAAATTCGCGTCTTGAATTTTCTTGAACATGTTTCAAGCAATCTCACTTTGTAAATGAGATTCTTGGCTTAAGCGTAGCTCCCGCGATACCATATTTCTTGAGAATTCCCGTAGTAATGGTCGCTTACAAGATGAAGTAGTAGTCAGGGCGTGGGACGCGCTTTTTACAGCCCTGGTTATACTGCGCGGTGCTAGTATTGACCGGCGCCTCTTACTAACCGTGTTGAGAACATCAGAAACCGAAGTATAGCAACCCCCTTTGCGCCTTTCTGCTCTTCCCGAAAGTTCGATCTTCCTTCGCGCTGCTTCCCTCTTTTACATGCAATATATCTACGCACCTGCGTTCTCTCCAACTGTAATCCGATAGTTTAGTTTAACAGGATATCTCTTTACGATTATTAGAGTCGATATCGAAATAATCGGACCCCTTTCTCTTCCTCCCCCCCCCCCCTATCATATATATATTTTTGCCTAATAAAAATATCAAGGCACTATTAATCTTTGAATAATCATAATTCCTCGAGAGGAAGAATTCCAAAGTTTTTCTCTTCGGAAATAATGAACTTGTAAATGGTCGTCTCTTCAATTGAATTTTAATTCAAGATCGATTTCCCTATATATCCAGTGACGAAAATTAAAAATTTGCGAGAACAAAGACAGTAGATACCGGATGGCAAACAAAATCTCGCTGAGGAAAAAAATCTATTTCGGTTTTCCGCCGGGAATAGAGAGACTACGGTCTATATTATTAAATAGCCACTGGCGTTGCCACTGGTCGCACCTGCATGTCACATGTACGGAATATTATCGCAGCGAGGCCGCTGCATCCGTGACGCATCTGCGAAATTGATTGCAGTCGGTCGCGCGGAAAGCGGACTGTTCTCTCCGACAAAGTAATGACGAGGCTGCGCCGTTAACGACATCGATTTTGCGAGGTAATCAGAGCAGATGATTTTAATTAATACACGATAACGAAATCCCTCCCACGGGATATCTGCATAATAAGCCTTCCGTCTTACGCGGGGCGAACACGGGAAGCGGGAAATGAGTCGGCGCGCTCGTTGCGCACCAAAATTTATCACGATTGCGTGATTACAAGGCGGTCCAGGCGTTAATTGCGTACACCGAATATCCCGTAATTTCCAGTTCACCGACGAGGAATGAGTTGTGTTACGTCGGGCGTTACGTGAAAAAAAAAGGATTAAGCCGATTCTTTGGAAGGAGGGAAAACGAAATTGATTTGTACCCTCGCGTGCCGCGGTTTATTTCATTTATTTTCTCGAATTATTCTTCCCTCGTCGGTTTCTTATTCAAAAAATCACCGTCTTAAAGATTTACCGCAATACTCCTCCACGATTTCGTGGCAATTCAGATTAGTAGAGTGCGCCTCATGTAAGAGATCGAACACCGTTTAGATAATTTTTAATTGGTATATTTAGGATGGAATGAAAGATATGTAGACGCATAGAAAATAGAATGAGACATGCACAGAAAAAAATGATTTTGTTAAAATATCTAAAAATTGTTTAGCTAAATACAGAATTGTCTAACTAAATATTAATTTTGATGAACTATCAAAATAATTTCGTTGAACTACCAAAATAATTATGTACAAGATGCTCAAACTGTTAGTATATCAAAATTTTTGTAGCATTGCTCATCGTGCTCGAGTTTTTTTACATAATTTTAATGATTAAATTATTTTCAAACTTATCTAGCTTTAATTTTTTAATACTCTATTATTAAGCATATTTATATTTAGCTAAATTTTTTATTTTGACAAAATCGTTCTTTTCATATGGATATCCATCTCATTCTATCGTAAACAAATCCCGAAAAATATTATCAAAATTGTTCAGTATCTTATTTGAAGACCTCTAGAGACTAGATCTGAGATTCATATGGCGCACCTGATTGCTGTAAAAACAACTATGAGCTCACATCGTGCTTATCATGCGCGACTTCTGGACGAATTAATTCGCGGATTAGTGTAACCGCCCGACCGAGTCCACTCAATAATTATCGTTTATACCTGGCGGCAATCATTACCAATTTCTAGCATGTATCTCTGGAATAGATTCATTTTCAGTGCACATACAATCTCTCACACAAATCTCGTTGCTCTTATTATTAAGCAGATTATTCGCAATGCTTCGAATATGAAATATTTACCGTTAATCCATCGTGAAGGTCCATATTGTTATTGAAGTTCGATGTCAGATTTGATGCGAATTTGAGTAATTGATGTAAAACTTTAGCAATTAATTCTTATCAACACTACCATGTTTGTACACTAAAAAAGATACTTAAAAATTTATTTGTAAGAAATATAGTTACTTCACTGAAATAAATCTTTATTTAAATACAACGAAATAAAATTGTATTCTTAGCAAGCAAATAAGCCTACTTTATTTTTTAAGTCTATTCTATTTTATTATCTTTTAATGAGATATATTTCACAGAAATGTATATTTCGTCATCGAAATCATTAAATTTTTTTATAACTAATAAATTATATTTCGATATTAAACGTCATAATATCTACTTCGCAATACTTATATATTTTTTCCTCAGTGTATAATAAAAAAATTGATCAAAATCGTTGTTACATAAATATAAATTATACACAGGTTACTAATTTTTCTATTTTAATCCGTAATTCCTTACAACTTCTTTCTGTTCGTGACGTTAAATAATTTTCAACGTAACGCGGATAAGTGTCAGGAAGGCTAATCTCTAGGAGAGTTATCACTCGCTTTGCTAATCTCGGTGCTAATTGCGACACGATCATCGCAGCACTGCGATGACCGCCGTCAGAGGCAGTAGGACAACTCGGTCGTCAGACAAAAGCCGCATTAAGCACGGTAGACTCTGCTGCATTCGTGTGATACGGGTCTGCATAGGTTTGTATTATCTAGAAACGGAAAATGGGGCACTTTCAGTAATAATTAATCACCACTGATACGCTTATGGCGGCACCACGATTCGAGAATGCACCTGTGCACGCAATTTAACATTATTTGAACGTCGCTAAGGAATTCCGCGATGGAGAATCAATATAATTCCGGTGCAATCGGACGCACGTTATACATAGCGTCTCGGGATCTCTTTCCGTATACAGATTTACTCGAGGCATTCGAGATCGATTAAAGGAGTCCGTGACGGACGGCCGTGCCTGGCGAAGTGTAACAAGACACGAGAACAGCTTCATCGTTCGGCAGTTCGCCGTTAATACGTGTATGTTTATTGAGAGCGCGACGAAGGAGAGATATTATATTTGCATGGCGGAGGTCATTATCGCGCAGCTTGAGTCGCTCCTCCGTTTCGCGTCTCGTGTCGCAGACACCTTGGAGTCACCGAGCGACGCGATGCCTCCATTAATCGCGATTCATCCTTCCTTCCTTCCTTCCTTTTCTCCTTTGCTTCCTCCTCGCGCTTCCTCGGCTCTGTATTTAACTTGCCTTGCGATAAGGCACATTCGCAGTCTATTATTCCTTGAATAATTCGCGATCGGTTTGACTTGCAATCGAATGCGAAAATGAACGAATATGGTGACATCGTGTACAAGATGTTTCCGGCACACGTACGATTTAGCAATCAGGAAAAACATATCGCCGTTTGAGAAACCATATATCAAGGCTTGGTATGCGGTGCACTTCTCGGCCGAAAGTGCATTGCATGCCGAGCCCTGATCTATATTAATAACAAGGTATTTAAAAAAAAAATAGATAGGTCACAAATTTCTAAAATTCTATATCTTTTCCCTGATTTACGAACATAATTTCCTGTCTTTCAATAATATTTTGAAATATTTGTATTTTCGTCTCGAGAAACCGTTAAATATTTCGTTGAGCGATTTAACATAGCAATGTAAATTATTTTAATGTTGCTGGCACAATTTTTTAATTGTTAAATTAGTACTTTAATATTCAAAAATGCGTATGTACGTATATTAAATTTCTTTAAAGTCAAGAATTTTTATTTTCTAGAAAATGTTGTAAAATTTGTTGACTTTACTTGATTTTCCTGACATTTTCAATTTCTCTAACAATGATTTCCCTGATTTCCAATTTTGTTCCAATCTGATAGATATAATATATAGTTTTGTACCAATCTATGTTTTAAAGCGAATCTCAAAAGCTCAAATTACTGAGATATCAAAGTTAGAGTTCTTTAAACAAGATATCGCGATTTAAATATACAATTATTAACTATTAATTAGCGAATCGCATTCTCACTTTCGTGTTATTTTTCATCCATCGAGTTTCTCCAACTGTAATAATTGACTTACAAACTTCCACAGTTTGTAATCTAATATTCAGCTTGAAAATAGAAATTTCTATTTTACTGATTAAAATGCATGTACGACAGCGTATAAAATTATCGGTTTGCGTCGTGCCCAACCGATTTAGTGTTGAATATGACTATTCATTCGAATTTCAATCTCACATGTTACACACGTATTCAGCGCTAATAGATTTGCGAATGAAAACTCGAGCGAGATCAAACGAGTGTGTTTGTGGTATTAAGAGAGAAACGTGAATCGACTATCGATACGTAAGTGATTCGTAGTAAATAAGGTAGAAAATTGAAAATTCATATTTCCCACGCAGGATATAAAATATTCAGACAACGTTGACAAGATCGGCAATAAAAATATTGTCCTACGTTAAATTACAACGCCGCGACCTGATAAAAATGCGCGTCGAGGTTTGAAAATAAAAAATATACGAGGCTTACAAAAAATAAAAAATTGCTAAACAATTTATAACGTAACGAACGTCGTAAATTTCTCACAGATATTTTAACGTGCACGTCGCGTTGCATGAATAATATCACGAGCGTAGCAGATTTCCGCGGACTCGAAAAATTTTTTCTATCAATCATCGTGAAATCTCGAAAAATTAATGGTGAAAGGATTGAACCGGGCAACGAGTTGAGAAAAATATCGTAACGCAAGACAACTGCCAGGAACAAAACGGGACGAGGATTTACCGAAGAGGGCAGAAGCTGGGCGTTTACGAGGCGCCACGACGACGGCGTCTCATCGATCTGACCAGCCGAATACCGCAGCCACTTACGATATATACCAATTGTGTACCACCGTTACAGAGGATCTACATATCTGCAGAGAGAGAAAACAAGAGAGGAAGAACTGCCAATCATCACTGCAAAAAAAAAAACATATCACAATCGATTTGTACGTTTTTTGATATCTACGCGTGGTTAAATCCTTTAAGCCCTGAACTATCGGTCTGTCAACTGTTAAATGGCAAAGACAAACGGATTTTCACCATATATCGGCTAATATATAGATATAATGTACTATATACATATCGCTTTTATATCGATTTACCAAAATACTCGAGCGAACCTTCCAAATGCTTTTTACTTTCAAAATCAAGATAGAAGACGCGATTACACACATCGCGTGACAAAAGTAAATTAGAACACATACCTTTGAACTCAAAGCTATTATTAAATTTATTGAATTTATTATTAAGTTTATTATCTCATTATATTTGTGTTATTTATTAAACTCGGAGCACTTTAGTAACATATATATTCTACATACATTCTCGGCCGCACCCGTCTGTTAAACTAAAAGGATGTCATTTTTAAACATGAAAACTGACACGCGGTATCAGTTAAATAAAATTGATATATCGATCGTTCTTGTACGACAAGTCGAAATACATCGAGAGTGCCATGCAGCCACATTCGCGTGTTTCGATAGGATGTTCGATAAAAAATAGCAAAATAGCCGGCATTTGCGTGATTCGCATAATATTACAGAAAAAAAATCCAAACACGATAAGCATATTATAATGAAACCCAGGAATTGCAACATAAAAATATCGCGATAAGATATTTTCGAGAGAAATATTCTGATACTGGTAGCAAAAATAAGCTGTTGATATGAATAACGATTAATGAGTTGTACATAAATTGCCTGAAAAAATAAGACACAGATTTGTTTCCTATTTGTTCATTCTACAATATAATATCATCTTAAATATCTCCGAAGATGGATGATTATTGTAAATAAATCAAATAGATAAAGGAGGATCAAATACGGTCCTCTGCTTTTTTTTTACGGTTAAGACTATATCTTGGTGCCTAATTTATATGTAAATTTTAATACGTTATAACATAATAATTATTATAAATACATTTTCCAGCTATATAAACTGCGTGCTGATTTCTATCAGACTTGAAACGCAAAACTGAAGCTGAAATAATATCATAAATTAAATAGATCGTCAATTTAGTAGTGGTGTAAATATAAGCATCTTAGGACACGGCAAAGAACTTATTGATGATTATATTAGGTGTACAAATAAGTTTCTGCCGTTTGACAAAAGACGGTGCTACTAGCAAGCTATGGTTAAAATTGTCTGATGTAAAACATTATATCGTAAGGTTGGACATCTGTCAACAACATAACCTTGAAATACTAGCGATTTTGTATCATCAGCATCATATATTTTTTTTTGTGCGAAAATGCCGAGTTTTGAGCCGAATAAGCGTCATTTGCGGGAACTTTTGATTCACTTCTTTAATTTGAAGAAATCTGCAGCTGAGGCTCATCGATTGCTTGTAGAAGCATATGATGAGGCTGCCTTAAGTGAGAGAAGTTGTCGTGAATGGTTTCAAAAATTTAAGAACGGTGAATTTGACGTCGAAGACAAAGAACGTAACGGAAGGCCGAAAGTGTACGAAGACGCGGAATTGGAAGTATTATTGAATGAAGGTTCATGCCAAACGCAAAAAGAACTTGCACTTACATTTTGACTTACATAAAACATTATGTATCGTTCTTTCACAATAAATGCTTAATTTTTGATAAAAAACGACGGAAACTTATTTGTACACCTAATAAATATAATAATTATTGTAAATGCAAATTGGAATTATCAGCAAAATTATTTTATAACAATGAAGTAACATTTTGTTTATATTTATACGCGAACGTCGCGAAAAAATGCTGCTTGCACGTTCGGTATGAGAACCGCAGCTTAGCTCAGACAGTTGGAGGATACATTCACGGCGATCCACCAACGCCCGTTTACGTTCTCCTGGTAGATTGCTTTACTTGATGGAAACTTGGGCACTCTCTCTCCATGATTCCCCGCCGAAGAAACCGGCGCGCTTCCTCTTTGTCTTGCGCAGGAATAACCTTATCGAGATTAATTGCGAGATCCACCCGACCGGTTTGGACCGGCGTGTACCAAATAAGAGCCCTTCGTATGAATCACTTATTTCATCGAAATCTTGTCCCTCGCGTTCTTCAAAGCGCAGTGGTTGGCCCAATCCGAAAATTTCGATCAAATTTTTTTTTCTTTTCTTTTTTTCTTCAATCGCATCACGATAACATTGTTATACGTCCATTCTTATCACGGTGATCTTGACACAAGACCGCTTGTATAAATGCTTATCATTAGATCGTACGATAATAATCACAAAGTCCACTCTTTGGAGTCTGGATTTCGATCACGAAGGAATTATGCAAATGATGATTTAACTGCACTGATCATTTTCACGCGTAATTCATAATTATAGCGTTTAATAAAAATCGTTGAACCCTAATTTATTTCATTTTTGTCACGTAATGTGCATTTGGGTTTTGTCTCAATTCCCTTCTCGTCTTTCCCCTCCCCCTTCCCCTCTCCCAGCCATAGATATGTATATATTTGCAAAGTGAGCGAAGTAAGAATGCGCTATTGCGACTTGTGCAAAGTGTGCATTGTGTTAGCACAGTCACAGCGTGATTCGCCCAGTCGATGTGCCTAGATCTGTCACTAGCGCGAAATGTCAACGTGACCGGGGAACCACTGCCGGTAATAAGCGGAATCAGACGTACGCCAACTCGTTCTCCTGACCGCCGGGTTCTGAACAGGCTGATATTGCTCAACAGGTTATTCCCTACGTGGCTTTCTAAACGCGTCGTGTCGTTGACGTCACTTAGCTAGTTACCACGAGTGACGGTTCTCAAGTCATAACACTCATCGCGACAGCATCTGTGTCAACTGGACACAATTCGATTACAGAGTCTGTCATCTTCTCGATCATATTTTCTCTCGAATCATGTCTGTATTGTTCGCTGCTGTATTATTCTTATGTCGCTCTCTTTCGTCATCTCTTAATGATACCTGAAAATTTTCCTTAATCTGCAAAGACGAGGCGTATGAGAAGTACTGTGTTGGTGAAGTGTCCACTTCATGCTCGCCTAGTAATATCTCGGCGTTGTCGAACATTGCGCACATCCCTCAGATCCGCGCGCGCATATCACTACGTTGAAGCTACTCGCCTCAAGAGCGTCTGATCACATTCCTTTTTGAATCTACTGCATTGCGACTATCGGAGATTTTAATGCGATTGTTCGAAACGCAGCTGAAATTTTTGTAACGAGAGATCAATTGTGTTATAAATATATAGCTGTTGAAAAAATGAAATTAATTAATTTTGCCGCCGTATGAGAGTAGAATAATCCATATAGGATTTTACAATCTCCAGTACTGGCCCAGTACTGACTGTCATAGTTCAGGTATTGGAGGCTAAGTACTGGATAATAACTTGAACCCAGCACTGGTTAAGTACTGGATGATAATTGAGCTCAGTACTGGCAGATGATACTAGCTCGGTCATTTACTGTTAATAACAACAAATTTAACTTAACTTTACTTTACTTTACTTTACTTAACTTTTGCTGTTAGTTGATAATCGTAGCGCTGGCAAAGCGTTGGTTTAATTGTAACTACTGTGTATGGGAAAACTTTTTTTAACGATTAAGTAAATAGTGAATGAATAAAATTTTATATATTAAAATCTTCACTATTAGATATCAAAAGAGTAATGATAACCCAATCCCTTAAATTAAATAATATTTTGTTATTTTTAATTTCCAAAATGTAAATCAATTTATTTGTACGATTAGTTTCAAAGTAAACGACGTCCAATTAATTATATAATTAATTATATATTTAGTAAATAATAACTGATAACGAATTTGAACTCACTAGTGTGCAGTACGCATATTATTGAAGTAGTGCATATTAAAATCACCATACATCGTATATTTAATCTAAGTGTAAAAGTAAAATGCCAAATTATAAAATACATATTTTACTTGAAACAATAAAATATATTTCACCCGGATTTAGTCCGGTGTTTTATATTAAACACATATTTTTATAGCAATTTGTGTACGATTGTTTTAACGCACCGAATATGTCCAGTCGAATTTATAATAAGTTTGAATAAAATTGAATATATATTCTTGAGTTAAATTATCTAACCTCATTATTTTACTTAAATATTGAATAGGAACAGTGACGATAGAAACAATTTAAAATAAACAATTAAAAATAACTCAAATTTATGAATATAATTTGAATTATGAATTTAACATTATAAGATGAACATAAATCTTATATATTTCTAATTTACGATCCTCAATACGCGATTCTCTTCAATTCTCGATGTAGAGAACAGATTATCTTTCACAGATAGCAGTTCGATACACCTAATCAACCATAAAACCGTGAATTAGCCACGAGCGAGTAATCCGTGACGAATCGCATGAAAGGAGATTATAAAGGAGATCCTACGATAACGTCTTTGCGTTGAAAGTTTGATCGGCATGACTCGACTCTAAATCAGACCGACGAACGGGATTTCGGTGTACGGTATTCCATCAAGATTGGACATACTCTCATGTGTACATATATGCAGACGTGTGTAAGCGAACGGTGCGCCGACGCGTCATGGGAAGACGACCGCACAAGCGCCGCGAATTTGCGAATCACTTCCTCGGTGGAGATGCTGCCTTGCTACGAGGTTCGCCAATTCGAAGGCCTGACTGTATTTCTGAGCCCTTCCTTCGTACATTGTCCGTGTGCATACAAACGAGTTGTTACACACAACGACCGCGCCGCCGCATCGCGCTGCGTCGATATCTTATCGCGAAAATGACGACGATGCGACGACAGGGACGATCGCGTGACCGATTAAGGGGATGGAAATAATTTCACACAATGTACAAAAATAATGTGTGAAAAAATGAGAAGCGACTCCCATGGTCTTGTTAGACCGATTAGACACGGCCAAGAACTTCCTTCATGAAACATGGCTCGCACGTCTGGTGCTTTCATTTATATATTCAATATCAGAATGAAGCAATTTTTACTGCTTAGTTGACCTTTACAGGTATCTCATAAATTCCATTGTTCGTTATCAGCTAAAAGTAATAATTATATTATATAGCTATAATAATAACAGATATAGAAACGTAGATTATAAGAATTTTAACAAGAGAGAGAGAGAGAGACTATATTTTAGAGAGAATATGCTTGATGTTACTGTTTAGAGCTCTATATATAAAAGAATGCAATCTTCTTATCTGAGCTGAATGCCAACAACTTTCCTATTGGCTATTTCGATTACCACTTTTGACCTGATGATCTTTCATCAAATAAGCACTTATATGATACAGTTATTAGAGCAAACATGGCAGATCTAACACTATTTTTATATATACAGCTGTAATTATTCTCCCCTTCAATTTCTTCAACGAGAATAGATCAATAGAGACATTGGTAGCGTTCAGCAGAGAAAATTGCTTTGCAACTGTTGTAAAATTCTGTAATTAATATATTACTGATTGCTCTTACTCTTAGTTCCTCCCTGGATCTGGACGTATAAATTAATCATATTAAAGAATTTTACAACAGTTGCAAAACTGCTTTTTCTGCTGAAAACGCAGCCATTATTGAACGAAAGACGCTTTAATGCCAGCGACACACGCGACGCGCGTGAGCGAACGATATCCGTTGTGTCGCGGTAAGAAGGCGCGTGGTAATGCGAATTTGCGAATCACTTCCTCGCCGAAGATGCTGCCTTGCTAAGCGGTTCGCCAATTCGAAGGCCTGACGGTATTCCCATGCCCTTCCTTCGCATACCGTCCGCGTGCATACACGTGAATGTCGCACGTGACGTTAATGTCGCCGCTGCGCCGCTCGTCAATATCTCATCACGAGGACAACGATGACGACGGCGATGTGGACAATTATACGTTCGGTTAGAAGGTAAAAATGATTACCCGATTAACATCAATTAACAATAACATAACATCAGTGTTATAATTTTATACTCAATATATTAAGGCTCGATTGCACCAACTTTGATTTTAAGCGAGGCTTAAAACTCTTTCTGTCTCTTTTTAGCTATAAAACGAGACAGATAAAGTGACATTGGTGCAACTAGGCCTAAGTGACTATAGTTTATAAGGTATCCTTAATCAGGTTTAATAACATCCGTAGTTATGAAACAGGCCAATCATAGATCCTTTGAAGAAAGGAATAATTGTGATTGGTCAGTTTCATAACTATGGATGTTATTAAACCCAATTAAGAGTGCCGTTAAATATAACAGTTACATTACATCAATATTGTTGAGTGTGAAATTATAACGTTAATGTTACGTTACTGTTAGTTGATGTTTACTGGGTATGGTTTCGCATGGCACACATGATGTGTAAAAATAATATGCGAGAAAAACGAGGAGTGTAGATACGCGTTGGTCGACCGATCAGACATGGCCAAGAACTTCCTCCGCATGAGACACGGTATGCATGAGACATGTCTGGCGCCTCTGTCTCATTATTACACTTATAGTCGGCATAAGAATAGAACAGTTTTTACCGCTTGGTTGACCTTTACGAGTTTACGTAAATTCCTTCTTTCGTTATCAGCTAAAGTAATAATTTCTATACGTTACATAAAACGTTATATAAAAAATCTATATATTTTTAACGAGAGAAATAAAATAGAGAGTTTATTACTTTTCTAAAACTGTATCCTCTAAGAACAAACAAGTCAAAGCACGATATAAGGAACAAAGAAAATTGTTTATAAAAATTTACAAAAAAGAAAAAATAAATTTACAAAAAAACAAAAAAAACAATATATAGTCAAAGCACGATATAAAGAACAAAGGAAATGGTTTATAAAAATTTACAAAAAAGAAAAAATAAATTTACAAAAAAACAAAAAAACAATATATAAACATAGAGAATAATACGTAAAAGAATGACACGTTCGAAAATGATACGAAAAGAGCAAAGCATAAAGAATTGAATAGAAAGAGAGAGAGAGAGAGAGAGAGAGAGAGAGAGAGAGAGAGAGAAAAGGATATTTAATGCACTCCATGGATATTATTGCTGTGATTGTGATTACTACGAGAGCGAACCTATGGAAATGCTAGCGATTGAACGAGAAACGGTGTAATACGAGACGCGAGAGCGCAAGACGCCAAGTTGAAGCTGCGCGGGATTAATTAGCGAGTATGCGTCGCTAATGACAACGTGAGGCGTGTGTGATGCAGCGCGTCACTTGCGAGCGTGGTGTCACGCGACGCGCACGGTAAGTTTGTTCATCAGGAGAACAGATTCGCGCGGAAGGCTTGGAGGCGGTAATACCCTTATCTCTCCCTCTCGGCAACGTTAGATAACTGCAATAGCGTAATAATGGCGTATTCCCTTTCGCCAACCATTATTGTTTAGAGAAATAATATACGAGTATAAAATCATCCGTGTATATATAGGAAACAATACAAATGGAAAGGATGAAACTTATGGAAATAATAAGGCACGGTAGTTTCGAAAGAAAATTAAGAAAGTTAAGAAAGAAAATGAATCCGACATTATTTAGGACATTTAAATATGTACCTATATCTATTAATATTTCTTTTGTATCTTACTTATTATTCTTTAATTCTTTTTAAATGTAACATTACATTGACATGCATTTATTTGTTACACGATAAATGATTACTCTTGTAGCAACAAAACTGTATCTATGCGATGCATTTCCATTTTCGAAGGATGCAAATGTTCTACATAATAATTTAATTTTTTTTTTTTATATACATTAAATTTTACTGCCGAACGTGATAAAGAGATACTGCTATTTCGAGAGTAGTGAAATAGTCGGAGCGAGGCGTTGCGAGACAGCGCGAAAAATTACATATCTCGCTGTACACACCATCGCGTTTCCGTCGACAAGACAATCCCGCGATTCTCGCGTTCCGATGACAAAGGTGTACTTTTATTAACACCGATTTCTGGCCCTGTTTTTGTAACACAACGACTTCTCGGTGAATCTGATCTCCTAGTGATGTCGACTGGGTAACTTCAGTCAAGTGTGACCATCTTGTATAAAACGTGCCACTTAGAACATCCCGCGCGGATCATCGAAAACGTAATCCATTCTTCTATCATTTCACGAATCTCGAAGCAGTTTCCATCGAATAAAGTTGTAAAATTACGCGACATCGAATGTGACATTCGTGACGACTGCAATCTGCTAAATGCGTTTGCCGAACAATCGTCGCTCGTAATTTCTGTTACATTTATCTTGCAAGAGAAGCGACATCTTTTAGGCATTACGTAAGTCGTTTCCCTGTATAATGCAAGATTCAAAAATATATTAAAATATATTAAAATATAAAATATGCAATATTCCTCGATGTATCGCAAAGAACAACAGCGATTATTTCGTTTTGAACATGTAATCTAACATATTTAATAAATATAATATATTGCGCTCATATATTGAGTGTAGTTTTTACAGTTATAAAGTAAGTTTCTCGTTTCTAGTTTGTTACACACGCACACATAGAGACATTGCGTACAATATAATGTCTACTAAAACATATTTATTATAGTAATTTTATGAACAACTAGAATTATATAACTCGATTCGCTGTTTTTTACATCACGTCTGTTTGAACATTTCGTTAAATCTACCAAAATTACAAGCTTTTCCCTGAAAAATTTTATATATCGAAGCAGGAGAACAGAAACTCACTAAAGTCGCGTGACATCGATCCAAATAATTTCGCGGTTGCGACCTCCCGGTTAAAAAAGGAAGAGAATTTCATAATTATAAATAAAATATTGTCCAAATTTACATCCCCTCCGATCATCACGAGTCATCGCGGCTTAACAAACTCTAAAAAAATAGACAAAGGTATTAGACATACGACTAATGCGCTAATTTAAATTCACAAATTGATTAACGTGCTATGTTGAATTCAATAAATAAATGTCCGCACGCTTAACGTCCCCAACGCAGCACCTGAATCGCGAAATAACCGATGCGTATATATAAATATTATTACAACTAATATTTTTCAGACAAATGGTCGCCATTGTGATTTTCATGACGATTTCTTGTAAAATCCGCGTGTAAAATCCGCGAAGGTGAACGCCGGTCCACAGAGTAGATCTCGCCACATAGCGCGAATTGACGATTATTTCCTGGGACCACGTTCTAGATCCAAGTCTCTCTCTCTCTACGATATACAACGGCCATAATAAGAGTACGCGGTGTTAATAACGGACTCGGTAAAAAGCCGATTGACAATCAAGTGACAATACATTTCGTCGGCGATCAGGCCGGCATGCCGTCGGCGGAGCTCCATCGACTACGCGGCCGCTGAAAGATTCAGCAGTCGGCCCAACTTCAGAGCTATCAGGTAGTAGGATAGCATAAAACGCGATGCCTCTTGCCCAGGCCACTGCCGACGAGGCCGACGAGGCCGACGAGGGACTCCCACCTCCGAGAGAAGGAGTATCTCTCCTCCCCGCTGTGTAATATAATTTATCGTGCGTCATGAACGCAACAAGAACTCGGTAAGACCGGCAAGTCCAACGGGCGCACGAAACGCTTCGCAAGAAAAGTAATTGTGATAATAAATTAGGGGTAAGATAATAATAAAGACTGTTAGAGGAAATTTAGCATTAAGATGAGGAAGATGTTAACAGAATCTTAATTTCGAACTTAATTATTCGTAGCTCGTTGAAGACTTCGTAAAGATGACACGATCTCTCTCGACAATCTTGCCAAGGAAAGATGACTTCCGACTTCATCAGAGCGACATTATATCCCCGTCTCAATTTTATCAAGGTTTGACTCGAGTCGATGAATAATGCATCTTTGCGCTCGTGGAACTAGCTCGCGATAGTTTGCAATCTCGAAAGGGCGTAACGTAGGAGTGTCCAGAAAGATCGGCGGTACCAAAGAATTGCGGCCGAGCCGCAATGGATTTCGCGCGCACCTCGTTACTTAAGGAGGAAGCGGCCGCCGCGAAACCGCGTACCGGTCTGGGTGGAGTTACCCGCGGCGTTGTACCGCCTTTGACAAATACTTGGAAACAGGATAGCAGGAGCAGAACCGGAGAAAGAGAGAGGGTGAATCGCCGTTAGGAAGCGAGGAATCACGCAGTGATTACGATGACTCAATAAGCCTTGATATAATTACCGTATCAACGATCACCTTAATATTATTTCAAGTTTATTTCAAGTTTCACTTGGATTTATCACGAAGTGTTAAAGAATTCGTCTTTAAATTTTGATATTAAATTTATACTAGGTTTAATTATATTAAAATGAAAAATATTTTAAATAGCTCTCATATTTACTGTATATATGTTGTTATATATTCATATATATATTAATATATCCACGTGTCATTTTATTAATATTTATAAAATAGTATTAATAATCCTAGTCCGTGTTAGTAATTATTATTAATATATAAAAAACAGGGACAATAAGAAGCAAATTTTTACGTACTTATGTGAATAATACTTAGACAAGAAGAAAATACTGCTTTATAAATTCTAAAGAAGAGACTAATATCCATAGCTTGTGAACGAATGAAGCGGAGAATCTTAATTTCTAAATGTGACTGTATAAAAATGACAATAGAAAGTGACAATTTTTCGCAAGTAGATTCAGTTTCCACATTTCAAAATATATAAAATACGAATCTCAAAAATTTAGTGAGATTATCCCAACATGTCGAAAATTTGTTAGAATTAATTAATTAATAATTTAACGAAATTAATTTCTAAGATTTATCGAACTTATTTTTAAGTATTTAAACGGTAAATATCGTTTATAAACAGAATTGTCACAAAATTGGAAATCAGAGAAATAGGAGAAATGAAGAAAAAATACAGGATTTTACAAAAATTTTCTGTAAAATTAAAATTCTTGATTTTAAACATAATAATTAACATTTCTGAGTTAAATTGTTCTTTCAAAATATTTGACGATTTTCAAATCAGGACGAATATAAAAAAAAATTCGAAACATTATTGAAAGCTTGAAAAAAAAAATCATGAAATTTTGTCAGAAATCAGGGAAAAGTTATAGAATTTTAGAATGAAAAATTTGTGACAACCCTGATAAGGGATACGAGGCACGTCGATCCATCACTGCGAAGGCAGTGAAAAGAGAAGGAGTATGCACAGCCCACTTCCTTTCCACCGAGGAGTGTTCATCGAACGCGGTCGCTGGCGGTCGCCACGTGCCCGGTCTGATCCCGCTCGAACATGTTCCCCTGCGAATGCAAGTTTCGAGTGTGACCCGGCCTGGGGACATGGGCACGTTCTCGGCGAAGGTCAACGGACTCTTCCGTTGCTCCACTACGCCGTCCGCGGGACATACGTGGGTGTGTACACGTGCGTACTTACGTACGTATATACGTACGAGCGTGCGTGTGCCCGACGCCCGACGTCCGACGCCCGACGGCCGACGGGTGTCCGCCAGTTCGCTCAGCGTCGCATCGCGTCGCTCCCATGGAGTGCACTCGTTATCGATATGACCCACCACCACGTCATTGCGGGCGAACGCGCGTCGAGGGGATACCGACCAACGAACGGATCATGCTTCCCTACTACGTTGCGCGGCAGCTCGACATCTTGCGGTCCGCGCGGATTCCTTGCCGCGCGACGACGAGGTGAGCGCGATACCGCGGAATGCACGCGCGCACGCTCGGCGTCCCGAATATGAAACGCGCTGCTGCGAATATCATGGACGATGTATTTCGGCAGCTACCTTATTTGCCGCGTTATTGTCCACGATGGAACGATTTACCACAGCTTGCTTTCAGATCGCATCTTCTGCACGTAAAATAAAATCAGTCGCATCGATCCGCAGCGAGGAAGAAGAGAGAGGAGAAAAAAAGATTGCAAGGAGATTTAAAGCAGAGAAGAGATGAGTCTTATCGCACTCTCGTGTGCGCGATCAATCAGCATGATTAATCGGCGATCGATGACTTTAGGAGTCAGTTCACCGCGAGATAAAATGTATAAAAATTATGTAAGGAGGGAGAATAAAACGAAAAACAAAATTAATGGCTGATCTAAAGAGTAAAAGAGTAAGAGTTGAGTTTTTGAAAGATAGTTGTTCTTCTTTTATATCAGTTATTTAATTTTTATTGTGTAATTAGTTTATTAATTCGATGAATCTATTTTCTAAGATTATTGCTTTCCCCTCATTAAATATTTCATGTAATTTAATTGTGTATTTTTTGTGAAGTAAAAAATATGAGCCATTTTTTTCTCTTTTTTCTTCCCAATTTTATTCAAATAATAAAATGTTCGTGAAATACGTCATAATTAAAAAAATTCGCAAACTAATTCGTATCGAGTAAATATTTACAAAATTGCGAAATTGCAAAATTGAAGTTTCAACGATATTTAATATTAAACTAAATTTTTCGGTTATTTTTATCTCTTTTAACTTTTGAACTTTTCATTCAAACATTGACACGCTTTTTATTTTAAAAAATGGCGTAATTTTAATAATGTTATAGCTAAATAATATAAAAATGATAAAAATATTTCTATTTAAAAAAAAAATCTTCATAAGATTCAAAGTTTTATATAAAAATGCAAGAATAATTTATCTTAAAAATATTTTGTAAATAACTAATCTTATAAAAAAGACCTTACGAAGATAAAAAAGATGTACTTGACATCGCGCCATTGTATCACTTTATATTATAAATATTATAAATAATCATGCTTTGTGAAGGGGTACCTTGATGTTTTTGCAGTTAAATTCGAAAAAACGTATTTTGAAATTTTCTCTTTCAATATTGAACTATCCGATCAATTAGATCTCATTTTCTGCCTACAAAGAAGACTACTTTCTATTGGGTCATCTAAAAACCGCGGATACTTTTTAGATGACCCAATATTTTATAATAAATAGTAGATATTTTTATTCAAATTTTCTTCAATGCATCTTTGACTGGATTATAACTAAATTAACAAATCATTAGAGCTTCGTCTGAACCTAAACATTTCTACTTAGAACTGTCCGAATAATTATTTGATTAATTTTTCGGACTGATTAATCTCCTATCTTAAACGAAATGTCTCAAAAATCAAACAACTTCATAAAATAAAAAGTATAGAAAAAAATCAAAGAAATTGAAATCTGAGTTGTCTTGATACTAAATTGACAAAATTGATATCGTTAATTAGTTCGACTTTTGACTCGAATGAGACGACAATTTCGCGCCGATGGACAAGATCGACATCTCGTGGCGACGACTTTGCGGCGGAGTGCAGACACGTGACTGCTTCAGTGCGCAGGGGCGGCCGGGGATGGTCGTCGATGTTGCGGGCGCAGTGTTTTCACGACGTCGATTTTCACGTGACAGCCCGCGGAAGTGCGCGGGAACCCGGTCGTGTAATGGTGTGAGACCTGAAGCGGCATTAAGTACGCATACCTTACGACGCACGATAAACACATTTCCCGACGTTCCCTTATCACCCCGCCGAAATGCCGGAGGAGGAGAATTTTTGCAAGAAAATGTCAAAAGCCACCAGGGGAATACACGCAATCAGCGATGCCCTGGTGAACGCGAAACTGGCATTCGGTAAGGATCGCGAGATACCGTGAAGCTCTCTCGAGATATCGTAAATATCGGCCGTTTTATTTGAGTTTCGCAATACAAGCTTGGTTGCATACTGCAGCAGAGACAAAGATGTATCAACAAGATAACAAAAGCATGATAAACATTGCGTTATTTTTTCATGTTCTATATATAGCATTCATTGTTTGTGCTTTTAATGGTCACTGTTTGTCAATTTTTTAAGGCCAGTATTAATAGTCCTTATTTTAAGATCGTCTTAAGTAATGTCTTAAGATGCTAATATGGTTCATTATATTTTAAGACTGAGACAGTCTTAAATATAAGATAATATAATATGACTATGAATATTGATTATAAATCTTCTAGTATTATACTTGACAAGTATATTAATGTCTGAAGAATAAGTACTTGACTTGACGTTGAATGCTTTGAATATCTAAATGCTACATACGATTTTATTAACCTGTTCCATGCAACAAAAAGTCTGGTTCCAATGTAATGATTACAATACTCTACAATTAGGGTTCCTCGACGATTCTGTATGGGGTGACGGGCTTCTGGTTTTCTACGAGGTCTTTCGCTACCTGGAGGGTGCAATGATTAGATTAAGAAACACCAAAATTGGATTGCTTCCACTCAGTGAGCTTCAACGTACAGAGGCTTTCGAGCGCGATCTTGATCATTATTTGGGAAAAGGATGGAGAAAAAACTACAGTCCTAGGTACAAAAAAGCTGCATACAGTAACCATATGATAATGTTGTGAAAATAAAATCGTTTTATTTTCCTACGATTACAATGAGTAATAAAGATGTCAGTCTTTTACGATAGTATAATTAATATAATTTGTAATAGTAATTATTACAGAAAAGAAATCTTAATCCTACAAGTCTGTTTTACAAACTTCAGGGATAGCGTCACCAAATATCTGATGCGTTTGAGAGAAGTGGAAGACACGGATCCCACTTTATTAATGGCATATATTTATCATCTTTACATGGGTCTCCTCAGCGGCGGTATCATTCTACGTAAAAAAAGGCAGATCGTACAAAAGATTTCGCCTTTCAAAGCGCAACCATCGAGCGATGGTAATAACGTCACAGACTTTGGGCAGAACAGTATATTTCAATTAAAGCGTGAATTACGTGAATCGATGAACAGAATCGCGGAGACGTTGGATGAGGACACGAAAAATAAACTTATCGAAGAAAGTAAAATAGTCTTTGAATTGAATAATGAAATTATCAAAAGTGTGCAGACGGGCAGTCATGTTTTTGAAAAAATATTCTATTTTATTGGCCCAGTTTTATTGGTTCTTTTCGTCCTGATAATCGTCCTCAATATCCTTTACAAATACATTATACGTTAATAAAAATTAATTCAATTAACGCTAATTTAACGTCAATTTACTTAAAAAAAAAAGATGATAAATTTTTGTTCGGCCGAAAAGTGCTAATATCAAAATCGAAATGTATAATACTATGTTACTTACGCGCTGTATCTCTCGCCTTTCTATAATAATATATAAATGAATTATTACTATTATTTGTACAACATAATTTAAGAATATTCTGTTTCATACAGTTTATAATGTCGAAAATATTGAATTACCAAGATTTGGTAAAATTGACAAATTTTATCTAATATGTTTCAAATTTGCTTTTTAAATTTTATTTGCAATTTGCCTACAGCTTCCACGAAAAAGCGACTTAATATTTCTCTTTCTACCAGATCTTCCTCTATAATCAGTAACAACAAATTCAAAGTGTTGAATCTTCTTTAAATTTATCGTTATCATCACGTTAAGAATAGATATGTATATTAGATGACATATAAACAATACAATAAAGATATAGTACTTCGAGACTATTAAACTAAAACTAATTTAAACTTAAGGCTCCTGTTCATTTATCACTACTATTTCAGAATAAAAATTCTTGCAAAATATCTGGAACTTCCCTGCTTGCGAATGTTAAGTAAAACGCACTCTTAATAAATAATTTTATATGTGAAAATGAATTATGCAAAAAACGAAATAAGCTATTACAATTATGACAAACTATCAAATTAATAAATGATTTAATTTCTCTTTGAAACAAAAGTTTTTGTATTTTAAGTCTATTCTATCGATTAAATGTTTTATTGAAAAATATTTCTATTTAAATATAATATTTTTTGCAAACTTTTTATAAGTCTTGCTTCTGATGTCATAATCTGAATAGTAGTGATGAATGAATTAAAGCTTTAAATTTATCAATATCAATTTTATCAATATTACGTAATATGTATGATAATGCATAAAGGTACATTATCGTACATGTAACAATTACATGCGCATTATTATTGACCAGCAAAGATAAAAGATAGAAAAAGTAACACAGATGAAGTTAATAGCTATCGAATTTAATTCGATATCTGTACTTCTCTTACGTTGGTAATCCATTTTTCCAAATTATTATATACATGACTACTTTAGAACTTTTAGTATCGCCTGAATATCAAAAGAGAAATTATCCCAAGTCTTTACGCGAAAATCAAAAGTAGAATAATTTTGTTTGTAATTCTTTGTTAAAAGTGGCGAACTATCATGTCCCAGACTTACGAAAGGAATCGGTGGAATAGTTTTAAAATCTTTTTGTAATTTACGCGCAGCTTCTCCGAACAGCATCGACTTGATATTTCCTTCTGGCAGACTTTTTTTGCGAAAATCTAAAAGAGAAAAATCAATTTCGAAATAGTATCATAACAATATTGGATTATATTATTAACGTTTATATTAAAAGATATAACATCCTTTACATAATTTAGATATCTTGTTAAATATATTATTTGTGATATGTTTTAAGCGAGATCTCAAATTAAGTAGAAGTAAGAGTTAGATTATAAGCAAACATAGTGTACCTTTTACTTCTTTTTCCAATGATTGCGCTTTGTAACTAAAGTCATTATATTTGATCGACTGAATCGCAGGATCAATTAGAAATGAGCACGATTGAGCAGGGCTGTCTATTAGTTGCTTAACAAGAGGTGATTGAGTCTCCTCCTGGTCTCCAAATAGATTTCGTTTAAATGCTGTCTTCGACGCGTCTTTCTTATTGTCATTTACACCACGGCGATTGCGAGCCGGAGAAGTGTTTGATTGACGGCCAACTTTAAAATCAGGAACTACATTCTATAAATGGAGCACATGATAATGTATATGAAAGTTTAGATTATAACATAAAAAGAATTACACATAACATATGATATTTACTTGTGGTGGACAAGTAGAAAAGTGATGGAAAAGCGACGCTGTGGTAGAAAAGTGCTGTTGTCGTTTGCTCTTTGAAACTGTTTCAACATCTCCCAACGATTTATGCCTTTGTCTTCGTACAGTTGCAATGGTGGTTCTCTCACGTTGCTGTTTCTCTTGAATCCACCGCTTTATCCGTCTGGACAAAAGAGTGACATACATGTAATACAATTTTTCATTAAATATATGGATTTTATAGAAAATAGCAAATAATTACTTGACGAACGGTACCACCATAAAAAATGCTTTTGGACTAACACCCATTTTCATTTTAGGGGTCATATCTTTTTTCGTGTTGGGCAAATCCGCTACGGCAAACCATTCAACATTCTTTATTTCTTTCCGCGTTTTTGGTTGAAACTTTGTATCCTTTTGCACACCCGAAATAATGTATAATCTCACAGTTTGATCGTTTATTGTAGATTCAATGTACTCGTTTTTATCTATCAAATTAGATATATCAAAACCAGTCTCTTCCAACACTTCTCGAATAGCACAATGGAACGGCTCCTCATCTTCATTTACTTTTCCTTTAGGAAAGCCCCAACTATTCTTTGCCCAGTAGCTTTGCACCAGAAGCACCTTAGTCATATCTTCATTTAACACAATCGCCCCAAACGTCGGCACATTCTGTTTGTACTCTCTCCATTGCTCGAGCACAGCATCAATGTGCTGCACGTGTGGTTTCAAAAATGGTATGTGTTGAAATATATGAGTAGCGAATTCTTTCATGCCGCATGATCTTAATTTAGGATATTCTTCTGTGCAGTAGAAGTCGAGATAAAACCAATGTGCCAATTCGACTTGAAAGCAAATTCGTACCAAATCTTTCCTCTCCTCCTCGGGTACATTGATAATGAATCGACTGCAGAATAATAATATAAAAATATTGTATAAAAATAACAAAAATGATTATGCTAAAATAATGCTAATGTATGGAATTTAACTATGTTATTGTTTTTTGTTAAATGTGCTATTATTCTCATTATATTGGGTCATCTAAAAAGTATTCGCGGTTTTTTGTCACTAGATGTGTGTTGATGGTCATATATCTAGTGACAAAGTACCGCGGATACTTTTTAGATGACCCAATATTTAGTATAATTAAATAGAAACCGACCTGCTGAGATCGTCGAGGATACCAGATGGAATTTTATGTTCCATTATTCTATTCGATAATCTTTAGAGTGGTAACCGATTTCCATCGAGACCCTTGAGGCACTTGTTATTACTGACAATCGTGTATGGATGGCAGCAAAAAGTACACTATATAAAAATTGACCCCAAAAATTTAGCGTAAAAAATAAAAATTAATAAAATTAGTAAAAATGTAAATTTGTACAAATGTAATATGTGATCATGACAAATAATACACAAAACAAATAGTAATTACTTACATTGACTTAACCTCAAAAGTTGTAGTACATTCGTGGTATGTATTCCGTCTTGATTGACACGATGTACGTGCTTGATTTAAAATCATTCTGCAAAATCGATAAATATCGTTTACATAATATTTGTAACTTACATAACTTCAAAAATTACATTCTAAGAGGTTAACCTTACTTACCGTACATATCAGCTGATTTTTATGTAGTCGCAAGTCGATCGCATAAACTACGCATGTATGATTATAAGAATTGGCCAATCACTGTTGAATATTCTCCTCATATTCAACTATGATTGGTCAATTCTTATACTACCCACACAAACGACGCTCACGCATTGTAGAATAGCATAATAAAAGAATTCGTCTTCTAAAAACAACACTCCTGCCGATTTGTTTTTATCTATTTTTAGTATACACTTTTCGTGAGATGATGATCTCTACTACATACACACACAGTTCAGCTTAAACAAAAATAAAGATGCCACTTTCTCGAATTACTTTTTTATAAGACAGCGCATATTTTTGCATTATATTTTATTGGATTAGATCTTCATTTCTTTTTTATGTTTATTTTTATAATTCCACAATTTTTATAATCGCCTTAATTTTTATAATTCTAAAGTCTCTAGCTTCTAAAAAAATGTATGTGCATAGAGCGAACCGTGCAGATAAGAAACAATTCATAAGAAACAAAACGTAAAATTTGCTGTCAAGTGAGACTTTCCATATTAGAATATTCTTGCATAAAAATTGTCATCAAATTATGATGCATTTTTTTTTTCAAGAAAAGAACAAAATTGCGAAACTGCACATTTATTGCACATTTGACAGGATAGAAAAAAATTTTTGCTAACTAATGAGGCTTAACAACTGCTGCAATATAGCTTCTATGTTGTTATCATCGTTATTCTCTAGCACGATGTCCCAATTACTTATGTCATCCAAGTCACACTCTGTTTCTGAATCGTCTATGCCTACAATGATTAAATTATTCTGAAGATCGAGTTTTTGCGGTTCCTTAAAATTATGATTATGTTATAATGTTATTATTACCTGGTGTATAAACCCAGCCACGTTTCTGCCTAACTTCTTGGGAGCAAACTATACGTACAATTCTACATGCATCCTCGAAGTTTTCTGTAAACCATTTAATGTCAGTTTTTCTTCTAATGTCACTTATTATCCACACTGGCTTGTCCCATGCTGAAAAATATATATGTATATTTATATATACTATAGAAATTAATATCTCTAGAAATTAACACACTTTTATGACTTAGTCACAATAAAAGAAATAAGAAACAAGAGAAATATATATATATATATATATATATATATATTATATGTATACATATAACAGATTTCAACCCATCAGAATTCCAGTGTACCCGATTTCTAATAAGTTGAAATCTGTTAATCCTTATTCTTTTCATTACGATTGAGTCTATACAGGCATAAACCAGTATTCATAGGCTGCGTTCAGTTTGGACGCTTTCAGCATTTCTATTCTGCATCTAATGAACTATAAAGACAGAATGATAATTATAAGTGCTTAAAGAACAAATCAAATGTAGCCATAATCAGTTCTTATTTCAAGATTGTCTTAGGTAATATCCTAAGATACTAATACAGTTCTGTAATTGATTTATGATGTACTTAAGATCATAAAAAGATGTTAAATATATTTAATATCGCTTAAAACGATATTAAATATAAGAATTAAATATGAACATCAACTGTAATCTTTAATGAAAGATTCTTCAGTTTTCTTGTACCATTATACATGTCAATAGCAGCGCGACAGAAGTATCCATAGTCTTTCCTTCTTATATCCTCACTCCACTTGACCATTTCCAATCGATACTTCTCCTTATATTCCCCATGTCCCAGTAATTGATTGATGTCGAGACCCAGAGATTTTGACCAGTGTGTTTTTATAGGTCCTGATAAGCGTATAATTGTACTCCTTTGTGCACCTAATCTAAAAATCATGTAAACAAATATTATGTTAAGAAAAAAATTATATTAATAAATTATATTATTATTTAAGAAAAACATTAACTATATCAGATTAATAATAATTAATTCTTCAATTATTAAGCATAGAAATGTGTCTCTAATATAGCTTCATTTTATTTGACATTTTCATATGTTAATGTTCAGTTTTCTGCTGAGTAATGCCATTCTGCATTATCTTACTATAAATAACTTTAAAATATCGATATAGTACCTGTTGTACAAGATATCAGTAATGTAATCCTTTCCAGATTTCCTTTTACCGCTAAACAGTAAAATCCTCTCTGGTTTCATCGAATTATTCACGATTTTCATGATATCGCGCGCCTCCAGCGCCTGCTCTGTGGCCATATTGACATAGGATATAATCATACACTATGGTAAAAATAGGTACAAGCTATGCAAGCACCGTAATTCAGAAACATCGAAAAAGAAACACCGAATGTACGATAATGAGTTCATTTGAGTTTTTACTCCTATCACACTTATCCACACTTATTGCTTTACAAAAAATTCACGTTTTATCTATTGAGATACATCAATATTGTAAAACTAGAGATGGGTAAAAAACTGACTTCTGACCTCAAATGTTTTTTTATTTATTTTAATAAAGTCATTCGTTTACACTAAATTTATTTTTTATTTTTAGCTTCACGAAGAGCTTTTCGTTGTGCTGCCTTCTTTAACTGGGCTTTCGGTTTCAGGTTATGTTTCTTCGCAAAGCGTTGGTTTCTCAAGAATTTCAGGTCCATCTATAAAGTGCATATAAAAATACATACATATAAAAGATACTTGTAGAATCAATAAAGTATGAATGGATGTCATTAAAACTTTAAATATTTTTCATTATTTTAAATATCGAAGATACATGTTGAGTGTATTATCTACTAAACATTTCATTGCACATAATATTTTACATATTTTTTCTTTTACTTCTTAAAGATTACAGAAAATAAAATAATGAAATGAATGTAATATAAACAATAGGCTATATTGATAAAACTTACACCAAGTGTGCTTTCATGCCTATATCTCTTAGGCTTTTTAATACCATTTCGATGCGCCTTCCTGTCTGAAAAAAATACAAAAAATTAATAGTTCAGCAACAATAATTTACATGTTCATTTATAAGAGATTTTAGATTAAATATATTTACTACATATATATATATAGATATTATATATTTATACATGTAAAATACTATCTAAAAAACATTAAAATTGCTTACTATTTAAAAATCCAATTTAGATAGATTAGATTTTCTGACAATTTATTTATAAAATATACTTACTCTGATTATGATTTGTGTGATTCTTGGACTTGGCCATCTTTTGGATTTATTTATTTCTACCTGTAACAATATTTGATTACTTCAAGACACTGTTATACATGCATATTTGTTGAGGTTAGGTGACTCGTGAAGAAAACTATTATCTCTCAAGACTTTTATGCATATAATATTCATAAGAAAGTGTAATTTTATATAATAATAGATTAAAAAAGTTGCAATTTTTTAAATGTATTTCTCGACTTTAATAGATTAAATGGATTTATATTGAAAATTACAAAATCTATAAAAACTCGTACACAGCTTTCGGAAACGGAAGCGGGAAGAAAACGTGATCGACATCGAATTGAAATGGTCGCATAATGAAAACGAACCATATAGCGATGTCAGCGCCAAATGCCTTTTGCAATGTTTTGTAGTTTGTACAAGACTGCATATACACTTAAAAGTTTTTAAAATAATACCAATAATTTTGGAATAATATAGAATATAAAAGATAAAATGTAAAATAATTGTAAAACATAATGGTTCGGCAACAACAGGAGCAATAAGGAATATCGATTCCAACCTATGAGAAACCATGTATTCCGGTGTATTCAAAATTTGATAGGTTGAAATAATCTTTATTCGTAATTTTCCTTATTTCTTCTATTATTGTGGCTGCACTATTATTTTTTACAATTATTTTGTACTTTATTTTTTATCATCTCAGTCCTATTTTGCTGATGGCCAAGGCGTGCACTGTTAAAAATGTTCTTAAATTTCATTAAATTTTAAATTACACAATTTGAACTTAATTCCGTGATATTACATTATAAATTTAATTATTTATAACTAAAAAGTATATTTGTGTACATATACATAAAATTTAATGCATTTTTCATGAAAATTTATGAAATTTAATGTACTTTTCATAAAATTTTATTAAAAGTACATTAAATTTCATAAATTTAATGTACACGTTCATTATATTTAAGTAATTACTGTAACTTAATTTTCAGTTAAATCATTCATTACTTTTAATTTCTTTCATTTACATGTAAAGGAAGCTCGTGGTTACATTTCTAACAGTGTAACTTCTATTTCATATGCCTGTGGTGTACACGATGATTGTACAATCAGTCCACCTGATGTTTAAAACGTCGATTCCGATTTTTATTAGATTGCCTGTTGAGAGAATCTACGAGCGTTCGAAAAATTTTTCAGTGGAATTTATGGCATAGCAATCTTGTGCGCTATTGCTACGCCATTCTTGTCTTTTATATTCTACATTCTTTTAAATAGTATTATTTTAAAAACTGATTGTATAGACAGCTTGTTCAAACTGCAAAACATTGCAAAGAACATTTGATGCTGGCATCACGCCGCTATATGATTAATTTTCATTACTCGATCATTTCAATTCAATTCCAAGGGATAAAAAGAATAAAGATATTTTTGAAAAAATATTACTAAACATTTTCTGTATTTAAAAGAAAACATGTATTCATAAAATAACATGTATATTAGAATTTATCTCAAAATTTCTGAAATAAGATTAAACTTAAAATAATACAATCAAATTCTTATTCAAATTAATTTTTATTTTTATTTAATTTTTCACATACTTAATATGTGAAAATTAATTTTTATTTTAAATTTTGCATGCAAGCATACACATGTTTACAGTAAAAAAAAATATATATGAAATATTTAATACTCAGCACATTTATAAATTAATGATATTTTGAAGATACATTACTCTTATCTTATAATATACAATTTTACACATCTCAGGTTAATATATATGACAAACAAAACAGAATTAATCTTAAATTTTTGCACTACAAAGTATATCACAGTCAAACTCTGTACTAATAATGTACCTACATTAATCTAAAATAAATTTTTCATTTATAGATGTCATTATTAGAATAGATATTTTATTTTACAACAGTTAATTACTTTAAACAAAAAGTTAAAAAATATAAGATAATATGAACAAAAAAATATAACGAGACATTTAAAAATACGTATCTGTTATATTATTTCCTATTGTATCATCCAAAAAACATTGTTAAGAAAGTATTATTTGAAAAATTTTAAATTGATAGCCACTGCTTATTAAAAAATTATACTATAGTAGATGTCTATGTGATTTGCAAACATAGATTGTACTATGGAATGTATATCGATATTTGAAGAGTCGCTCTTTATAAACCGGATAATTGTCTTTGCAATATAATCCAATCTACAATTTTTTGCTGGATCTGTCGCTTCTCCAGTAAAGCCGTAGCAGCCTTTTGAAATTTCTCCTCATTTCGACGTATGTACATTCTTGCGTCTTGTTCCATTTGGCTGATCTTGTCGGGTCGGATTTCAACCATCGATAACATTTCCGTTAAATAAGGATTAAATCTGAAGTAAATGTGATCAGGTAGCAGGTCATTGAGCATCGTATGCACAGCTGAAAAAATTGAGATCAATTTTTAATCATTGTCAATTATAATCTTTCTCTAATTTATTTCCAAATTTCTGCAGTAAAATTATTAGGTGTTGGAATTAATTCGTAGCGTTTTACAAGTGATGGGAAGTTAATTCCAACACCTAATAGTTATACTTTATTATACCTATTAGTATTACCTTCTGTATCGGTGGCGCTATCCAAAATTTTATAAAACTTCTCTTTCCAGCTCGAGATAGCTACTTCCAAAGATTCGTTTCCACTGATATGATGTGGGATTCGACCTGTTCCGAATGATACGACACACTGGATTGGATTATTCGGCCACAACTGTTTGGCTTCGTGTATCGCCACGGCGCACGGATTATTTACCAAAATACCTAAAGCATTGTTGCAATCATTCTCGATAACGTTATGAAAATTTTTATATGATTCATGCATTCAGAATGTCGCGTAGCTTACCGCCATCCTGATGAAGGTAGTCGCCGTATTTAAATTCCTCAAAGTAACTCGGTGCAGCAGCTGACGCTCTTACGGCTTCCCACAATTTATACTTGTGGGACCCCATATACTGGCTTTCCACTCTGTGCGGTAATGTGTAATTTCTAAACACGTAAGCCATGACGCGTTCGTGATTTACTACGGCGGATATTGCTGCAAACTAAAAATGCAAATGTCGTTAAAGGTCTTCCTACATTTAAATCACTCGTCTGTGAGATATGCATCATACATTTTATGTTCCGAGTTTCATCGACGATACATATTAAAATCTACACACCTTCGGTGCGTTTGGATCACGCGTAGTTTTGATAAGAATTTTGTCGCCTAAATGCTCCGTTAATAATTTTTCCCACAATGCGGTATCGTAATATGCATGACTCCATACTAGACTGCTCGTGCCTTTTATAGCACTCTGTGTAAACACTTTGGTACTCAAATCCTTATATAATGCTGAAACTTCATCCAATGATTTTCTCTTGTGTCCTCCTGCAATAATGAGTGAACGATAAGTTCGCGGTAAACAGAAACTTTACAAGACATTCCTTTTATTGATGGAATAACGTGCAGAACATGCTGTAAATCCACTTGAAAATTTACCTTCCGAAATATCCTTTGGCAATACTGCATGTAGATAACATAAATTAATTCACAAATGCACACATGTTACAAACAAAAAATTATAATCCTTTCTAATGTTATCTTATAATAATTATTAATAATCAATGAATATTTCTAGACTCATATATTGAGCAATTACCTAATACGGCAGCAAGAATAGCTCCTGTGCTCACGCCACATATGTAATCGAACATTTCATACGTCTTCTTTCCGGTGAGTTCTTCCAATTTCTTCAGCATCTCTATAACCAATACTCCACGAATACCGCCACCATCAATTGATAGGATTCTAATACCCCGACCGGGCAGAGGATCGATGTAACCCATTACAGCGAGTGCTTCTCTAATAGATGCTGTAAGAAATACATTGTTTGCATTCAGTAGAATGTTTATTTTGCATAATTTTGTTGAAAATTTTCTCCGCTATTCCTCTAAAAGTATAATCCAGTACAAAGGAAAGAAAAATGTAAATTTTGAATGATATAATTGATACGTCATCTTCTGTTATCATTGATAATTTTAGATGAATTTATTGTTCTGTTAAACGCGGTCATTGAAACTATACTAGAAAACAGAAAGGGACATATTATCGTTTAAAATTTATGTTTTTTTCTATACCTTTAATCTGTTCATCTTTCGCCTTCTGACGAGTCTGTAATAAAATTCTAATTGCTCCCTCTTTAATCGCGTAATGCCTCGCATCTGGATACTGATCGACATGCAACAATAATTCCTCTAATCTACGCAACTTCGAAGCATTTGACTCGGCCGATATGATGCTGTTCAAGACGTGACGTGTGCGAGAGACGATGCTGTGCTTCGGAATATTGCTGTGGATGTTCACTTTCCACTTTGGTATGACGACGGCACTTTGCGTAGCTTTAGGAGATAACTTGAAGAGCAATGTAGAAAGAATTTGCGGCATAGTCATGCCATCTTTCGATTCTACTTTATTATCGGGCGTGCCTTGCTCACGGATTTGCTGCAAAGAAATTACTTTTGTACTAAAAGCACATAAATACTGCTATTGCCTTTAGACTATGTTCCATTGCACGCATAGTACACATGAGATATTATTTTAGTATATTTTAGTATATTCTTGTTATTCGCAAAGTATTAAACAAAGACAAAATAATATATTATATACATTATATGTGCAACAGAACACAACTTAATTTATGAATAATTACCTGTTGTGTTTTTCGTTGCACAGTTGTTGAATCAGGATCGGTGAGTGATTCTGTTTGTTCAGGCGTTAGCTTTACATTATCTAAATCATTGCTGTCTTTATGTTTTGTATTTAAGATTTTGCTTGTAGTAGTACTGATAGATTCTGATGACAATTTTCGTATTGTTTCAAGCTGCGAATAAGTTAATTTCTGCAGGTTATCTAGCCAATCTTTGGAGATAATAATTTGATTCTTGTCACAGTTGGCCTTGTTCAGATAATCTTTCAATTGCGATAGAAGCTTCCACTGATTCTGCATGGACATTTTTGCTTTCTTTAGATCATTCACAGAACGCAGAAATCTATCAGCAATGCTCGTTACATTTCCACTAGCATCCTTGCCAGTTGCACTATCCGTAAGTTGTCTACAATTAAAACATTTCTTTTTCTTTATTTCTGACAAGTATAATTCCTAAGAATGACTCGAATTGCATTTATACTGATTTTGGCCATTTTCCAACAAGAGACACATGGGGTCTGTTTTTTATTCTTATACCAGACTGCACTAAAACTTTGTTTTAATTTAAAAATATTAAACACATACCTTTAAATTCCAAAAGTATACATTAGTTCAGCTGTAGAAAACAGATCTGTATTTGCAGAAATTAAACAAGAAATGATGAATTCATTGTGTTATACTATGTGTCTTTTACTGGAAAACATCCTTTCTGTATCTACAAAACATGAACGTACAAACTGTTGCAAATTAGAATTAATTTTAGAGTGACTTCGGCTTAAACTGGTCTTAAAATAAAAACAAAACTGAATGAATATTGGCCTAAGAAATACCAAAGTCGAAAATAACCTCCTTATTATTCCAGAACGTTTAGATAACACATACGTTTCTCGTCGCCTTTCATTTTGCGACCGCAATTATTATGCATATTTAGCTTTTTTACGAGATTCTGTATTAACTGATTCAGATTCTAAATGAAAATAAACGAAAACAGAATTCGGTTGCTGATGACACATTTATACCTGTCAAAATCAGCTGGTCATACGAGATATCGAACGTCTGTTTTTCTTTCGATCCTAACCTGACTCATGACTCACTTCGCTTAGTTTATACGAATTTTTTTATTCTGGAAATTATCTACTATAATAATTCAATTATCGTGTCACTATTTTGGTAACATCAAGAATAATTATATTGCACGTCACACGCATAAATGACTTGTAATGACAGTAGATCTATTCTTTTTAACTGAATTTCACTTGTATGATTCATCTTTCTATTTTTTTTCACATTAGAAAGAAAAAGAGAAACTGTTGCAAGTTCAACTAAAAAAATTACTGTGCAAGAAGTTCAACTAAAAAAAAAATTGACCCAGTATAATTTAAGGTGATGACGTAATATGCATTTCCGTATAATTTTGCGAAATGATGCAATTACAACTGGCGATGACGCATGCGACTTAAATCAATAATTTAAGCTAACTTCGATCAAGCTTTGATATAACGTATACCTAGTTCCATTGGATTAACTTATTTAATCTCAATTCAATTTATTCTATCTTTTATCATTTTTAGGATTATCAAAAGATAAACAATAAGTTAAACCAAGATTAAAATTAATCTACATTAATTATTAAAAACAGGTATTATTAATTGACATGCCCATTATTTCTACAAAAGTAGATTAATTTTCATCTCGATTAAATTTAATTTGACTTTATTTTTTTTTAATTCTAAGAATTAAGAAAAAAAACAAATTAAACCAAAATTAAAATTAATAAACGTTAAATAGTTATAAATCAACCAGAAAAATTTACAACAAAATTTCGAGTTGTATATAATTTGTTATTCCTATCTGAATTTTTTTCATGTTACCAAATAAATATTAATATTATTTTTATTATTTCTATTCATGTTTATTCAATAAATCACAGGACTTGGACGAAATCATTCCAGAATCATTTCAATAGAATTAAATTTTCAATAATAAAATTAAAACAAATTTCTAACAAATTTATTATTCATTGTAAATCAAAGCATATGCAAATATATATATATATACACACACACACACCTAGTTAATTCTAATAATTAACATCAAATATAATTATCTCACTTACCTAGTTAACAAAACACACTTTTGGCAGTGCTTTGCATGTCTATTAAAAGCCATTGTGAAGACTGCAAATTGCGATACTTTTATATCGACACCACACACTCTCTCTATATCCCTTCTTCCTCAGAGATATTTAAATCAAATGCCACGAGGTACAATTAAATCACATAATTCATTTAACGTTGTTTTACCACATTCTTCTCCGTAAATATTTCAGTAGAGCCAGTAGAAGCTCAAAATAATCAAAATTACAATTCGATTACAGAATTGAATCGTTTGATTGTCGATGATCAAAGAAATTAACAGATTCAATCAAATCAATTTTTACAATGACAGAAGAAGAAAGAAATATATATATATATATATATATATATATATATATATACTGATATAATATATGTCAGCGATATAATCAGTATTGATCGTAACGTCTCTTCGTTTGATACTAAACGCGGCCTGCACTCTCTCGATTCTTATATTACACGTGAAAGCAATACGTGATGTCTCGGTGAGTTGGCTTGAGTGGGCTCGTTTGCTATGTAAAATCGTAAATAGGATCGTACGACGCTGGCGGGCCAACCAGAGGTAGTCGCGTGACGCATTTAATAGCCTCCAGGTATCTCGCGGTGCAACGACACCGAGCAAAAAGGAGGATGGAGGGCAAAGAGTCAACAGGTTCTCGGTATCTAGTTGAGAGATGATCTCGTTACGATACGACCACGTTTGTTTACATCCGGTCTTCTGTTTGTATCCGATAGCCACTTCATAATCTCGTGACATGCGCTTCTCTCACGCAAGAAGACCAATCGCGTAAACATTGACACGTGCATCCGCTATTACGTGCGTCTCAATTATTTCGACAGCTCGGAAATGCTCTCTATTAATTTATTTAGTCTGACTCTTCGATTTGCTTTTTTTTAAAAAAGCTTAACTTGAACCGAAATGATTAACACGAAAATTAAATGATTAAATTGATTATTATTTGTTGTTGCAATTATTATTTTTTGCTATTATATTATTATTTGCGCTTTGACATTTGTGTGTTGATTCTCTTTGTTCTTGTTTTCTTGTCTGATGATTCATTTTCGTATCAATAGTGATGCTCTAATGTCCAAACATGTAAGCATCGAATTTTTCTTGTTCTGTTAAACGTCACAGAAAACATTATTGTATTTATTAGCAAAATATCAAGAAATAAAACTTTACTTTAAAGTAGCACAACTAAATGCGTACTCATACTTTCATTTATTAATAAAAAAAATAATTGGCATGAATGAAAAATTGTTTCAGTTTGCTAAATTTACTTTATATTTTTATTATAAATATTTAATATCGATATATCACAATGATGTCATATTGTGTAATGATTTTTCGAAAATACTACGATTTTGGCTATGATTCACTAGAATAACTGGCTATAAATGCTTTGAAGCATTCTTTTTGATTGGTCAATTAGTAACATTTTTTCTTCTGATTGGTTAATCAAATGCTTCAAAGTATTTATAGTGCTGAGTGGACTGCATTCATCAGGATATAGACATTGAAATAATTACAAAATCTTCAACTTTTTTATTTGGCGAAAAATGTTTACAAATAAATATTGAAATTCCTTTAATCTTTAAGACATCGCTTAAAAGAGAACAAATATTGTTAAATAAGCTGCCAAAATTCTTGATAGAAAGAGTTACTGAAATAACAATTGCGTGATTGTTATTGACGTTTTTAAAAAACAAGTCAATGTATGCAGGACATAAAATAAAAAACAGCACACAATACTTATAAAATATTTACAAAATATTTTTAAATATTTATAAGATTTGTTTAAAAATATTTTGACGGTCTTAGATTGCACAGATTATAAACATTTATTATAGATATTATAAAATATTCATTGAAATGTTGTAGTAAATATTATGAAAAGTTTAAAATATTTATATAACATTTCAAAGAATAAATAGTAATAATATTTATGATAAATATTTATGATAAATATTTTGTGCTGTCTGGGACAAATTATATTGTATATCACGAGATTTATCTTGCCTAATATAAATTGCTCGACAATACTTATACGTATGTCATTTTTCAAATGAACAAACATGTCTCGGAAAACCATGATTTGGCTCGCACGTGTATCAAATGATGTACGTCATATCGTAAATCGAGAAGACTCGCTACGAAAAAGCTTGTCCGATTGGCTCGTGTCCAGAGTACCTTGTTGGTCGATTGGCTGAGTTGTGAAGGCTCGTCGTATTGCGCTGTTTTTCTTTGACAGAAATGGCTCGCTACCTGCGACACCGTTATTTGTAAAGCCGCATCATTCACGTATTAAGCATCTGTCTTTTGATGAAAACTGAATCGGGGGAGAGGAGGGGGGGGGGATTTCGTGATACGCAATTACGTGATGTATCTTTCGAATTGTCAATATTAATATATAGTTCGATATTATGATATTCTATTTTATTTTGAGAATCATACGATTAAAATTAAACGATAATTACAAGATAATATAATGATATTAATAATAATGATATAATAATAAAAATGTTAAAACATGTATTAATAACAATGATATAATAATAAGAAATTTATTGTGTACTTATAATTGAAATTGATAAATCGGATAATTACAAACAGTATGAAAGGAAAAGATGCAGCAAAAAAATAAGGCGCTAATAAAAGGTGCTGGCTACCTGTAGTAGATAAATAGAACACTAGATAGTAAAATCTTAACAAAATAAAAAATATGAAAATAGATATATATAATAGATATAAATAGATATATAAAAAATATAATAGATATGTAATAGATATATATAAAGAGTGAGAATCGAGTCTCAAAAAGAGACAATTCACTCTAAAAGTTTTAGAGAGTAACACGATTTTATATTAAATTATATATATTTTTTACATTTAATTTTATTTTAATACATATATAATTTAATATAAAATATTATATTAAAATTAAATATATTAATATATATAATTCTCTCTATACAATATAATAAATCTAATTTTTAGTTATTTAACAAATTATACAAAAGTGTATAATTAATGTTATAAGATTAATTATAATTAATTTATAATTTCATATCTGGAATATTCTCTAATATCATTTAATACTTTGCAATTAACCTTTCAAATATTACTCGCTTGAGATCTCTAAGCTTTATTTAAATTTGTTAAATGTATGCATGCTATTTATATACATTATTTTATTTAGCGCAAATTGTTTCACAATTAAACATTTTTTACATTTACTTTTATTTAAAGAATATATAGAATATGATCAATCATTATTTAATTATAAATCATCAAAAAGAACAATACAAAGATATAATGTAGGATACCAGAAACATTTTACGCACATTATTACGTTAAAAAAAATCAAGCGAATAATGTAGGCTTAATAGATCTATTATATATATTATGTATCGTATATTAAGTTTCTCAAATATATTGTGTATTTTATGTATATCAATTTTCTTCCGATGATATCTGCAAAAACTTCGAAGAATCATAGATACATTCTTGATTCAATCCGACATAACTTTACATTATCCTCGCTATCAGACACGCTGTAGAACTTCGCGTACCTCTATATACCTGACAGAAGTACCATTACATCCTGAAAATCCCTCGGGGTTTAACGCAGGCTCGTGCCATAATGCAACTTCATTCTGCTGAAAGGCTCTTGCGAAGCCACCGCTATCTCGAATCGATGCACTTCGACATGGATTCGCGTCTTGGATTTTCCAGACACGCGTACGCGTACAGAATGCTTTAGATCTAACGAGAATCGCCTTCGATATATCTTGGATCATACAATTGCATTTGTAAGGAAAAAATCACATTTGAGTCTAAGAAATCTATGGCCAATATTTATAATCGGTTCTTATATTTATAAGATTGTGTAAAGTACAGTCTTAATTAAGATGTTATGAACTAATTAGAAAGCCGCATTAGCATTTTAAAACATACTTAAGACGATTTTAAAATAAGAACCGACTATGAATGCATGGTTTATAAAGAAACAGGTGATTTTGTTACGATCCGCAACACCATGAGTGCAATCGGTACAATAAAATTGCTGTCAGGAATTGGAAGCGTGGCTCGGATTCGCTTCATTTATTTTCACGAGAATTGACACGAGATCCTTTCACACGTGTTCGCTAGAGAACGAAACCCGGAAATAACTGCAAGGCATTTTTCTTTTGTTTGAGAGGAAATCGGTTGAGAGGAAATCTTGATTGCTGTACAATCGATTGCTGCGAATCCACCCTTCACGGCTGCTGAATAAAATTCGAGGATTGAGAGAATTTATTTATTTTCATCTCGTAAGTTGTATCTGTACGAAGCATAATTAACGCACGTAACAACATTTTTTTTCTCTTTCTTTTTTTCCATTCGCAGGTGCCTCCGAGGGGCGCGTTTGGATTGCGCATTGCTCCGTGGGACTGTATCAACCCCTATATAAGGCTGAATCCTTCCTCGCGAAAGTTTAGATGTGGCTCAACGGGCGATCTGACGTGTGATCTCTTTTCCGTTTTCTTTTTTTATTTTCAACTTGACACAACTTGCACCACCACTCACGTGTGCAGATTATCTCTTCCTCTCTCCCCCCAATTCAAGAGAATTTTTCATCGTTATGTTCACGAAGCTTAGGTTATTCGTGCTGTCGGTTGTTGTTGCTTCGCAAGTGTCGTGGCTCGTGAGTGTACCGCGCGGTAAGATGTTTGTTCATTCCCCAAAGATATTTTTCATCGGGATAAGTAAAATCAAAGTACTATGTATTTTGTTGCTGCGCAAACTTTTCTGAAATTTGCAATTTTATTGCAATTTTTATTTAGTTAATTTTACTTAACTTAAGATGAGAAATTCGATGCGCGTGGATGCCTTTTAATAATTATATAGACAATAAATAATAATTATAGTATAATAATTTTGTTTTAATTTGTGTTTGCGCTATTTTTTCTTTACCGTTGCAATATACTGGTAACAGAAAAGAAAAGGATAATTTTCCTTAAAAAAAATTACTCAAGTGCAATTAAAATGCTTATAAATATTAACGAATTATAACAATCTATTACTTACATTTAAATGAGGTACTTCAAGAAATATGTATTCCACTGGCAAGATTTTATTTTTTGAAAAATATCTATGTCCATCGATTTTCTTTTATCAAAAGTTTACCGACATATTATTCAAAAGTGCTGATAAACATTTCAATATACAACCTGTATATCAATATTTTATTCTACTATTTAATAAACGCATTTGTTAAGAATATTTTGCACGATTTTATCGACGTGTTTCTTTCGAAATTTCTATCCCGATGGCGGGAATAAGCTCATTGAGTATGCATGGCTTGTAGTTTCAGTATTCTACGTCCCTTCTTGCTTTTCACTCTGTGTAATCGCGCGTATGAATAAAACGAATGTATTTTCTATGTGATTTCTCCAACAAATAGCGACACTTCAATGGTATTTTTGATGCGTAATCGCGCGAATTAACGTCTTGGCCTCATTTCAATTTCGAGTCTTAAGTTATTCCAGCAGTCGTAACTTTTTAATTATAAAACTTCCATTGTTTAATTTACAGAATATTTTATTTTATTTAATTTAAGCGCCTATAAAAAATATATCTAATATTTTTCTAATATATTATAGTATTTTATTTCAAGGAATATCTTGATAAGTAATATCTATAAGCAGCTTTGAAATAAATTTGCAGGGACTTTCAAAGTAATAGGTAGATCTCTCGTATAAATACTAAAAATAAAAGGGTATTATTCTCCATTACGTTCATCTTCAGTTTCAAGCCCTCGTTCAAACAGCATTACTTTTAATTAAGCGTTTGAATGGTTGTCGATATCTGCATTCGCGACTCGACGAATTCACGTCTTTTGATCCACTTCGCAGTGGATTACGGAAATCCTCTGCGGGTGTATAACGTGGGCGTACTTATGGCATCCCATCTTGACAGCCCGTTTGATCTTGAGCGATGTGGTCCAGCTGTCGATCTGGCTTTGGAAGAAGTGAACGAATTCCTGAAAGTTCACAACGTGCAGCTGCGCAAAGTCCAAGGAAGGTATACAATAACTTTATGCTCAATATTGATTACACGTTTATTTGGCTCGATTTATGCCGAAGTTATAACATCGATGTTATAACTTCGACATAAATCGAAACGTAGTATAAATTGTTATTATCGGAAAACAAAAGAAAGAAGATCATCTATCATTTCAGATGTTATATCAATCAAAGCTGAAAAAACAACAAAGACAATTATCGAATTCATCTATCGAATTAATTTAACAATCGCGATCTATAATTTCCTCATTGCACGATAATAAAAAATATGTATCGGATGAAAGCTGCATAAAAGTTTCTCGTCGTAATTTTCTCTTATGAAATGTCCTTTTAATGGACCGTTTATTCGTAATACGTGGTTCTGCCATTTTTATTTGGCCATTTTATATTTTCTGCTGTTTTGTCGTCGTTGCTCACACATCAGGGGAAAAAATACGGTCGAAGAAGAATCGGGAAAAAATATAAAAATATATATATTATAAAAATATTTGAAATCAAGTCTAGAAATAGTCACATATAATGTCGACGTAAATAAAAAAAGAAGATATTTCATTACATCAGATAAAATATAATATAAAATGTCGTTATTTTCTGCATTGTGATATGTTATATCTCAGTTTCAGTCGTCTCGTTATATTTCATGCGTTATAATCCATTTCGCTGCTCACCTCTTTTGCGTCATTACATTGATACAATTGAACAGGCATTTGCATGGAAAGACGCGTTCACGATATTGACCATACAACTGCTCAATCCTCTCGAGGTCAGCGGGAAAGAAGAACGAATTATCTACAAGTGAAAATTATTTTTTACGTACGACACTTGTTATATCGATCATCCATTTCTCTTCATATAAACATCGTATAAAAAATGTATTCACGTGCATACAGAATATGTACCGCCGCGCCTATTACTCGTAGTTAAGCTTTATATTTAAGACTTTCTTAAATTTATCTTTAGATACTCTACGAATTATTTCATTGGCTGCTACGTATCTAAAGATAAATTTAAGGAAGCCTTAAATACAAGATGACTATGAATACGGGCATAAGTCTACGTTACGTGGTGTATATCATCTGTTGCGCGTGGATTACACATAGTTGTAATCACTATTTCAGCAACAGCATCGAAATGCCGCGTCTTTATAATGGCATTTAATTAACTGCAACATAAAATGATTAGATAGTCTTCTAATGAATTAATTTTCAATAAAAATTTTGACAATTTATTAATATTTACCTATATATTGTTTCTTGAATGTGAATTACACACGTTGTTCATTGAGAAGAAAATTTTTGGGATAATGTAACTTTAATTATATGTATTATAATTATAATTACTACTGCTATAATGTTAATATAATCTATTTACTATATAATGTATATCTATTTGCTATAATGTAAGTATCTTTATTAAGCATTTTATTAAATGTGATGTAAATTTACATGTAAAAAACACAATCGTTCTTTGAAAAATCTAATGAACTAAAAAATTCGTAAAAATTTCAACAATTTATTGACAATTATATATTATCTAGTGAATGAGGATTACACGTGTTAATCCACATTCAACAGATATTATTCATAATCACCATTTCACCAAAGAATTGCGTCTTTATAAGGACATTTAATTAATTGTAAAACGGCCATTCTTTTAATCTTTACAGGACAAGAAAGTCACTATAATGTAGAAATAATAATGCTATATTTTGGGGAAAGGAATAATGAAATAATAAATTATAACAAATTTTATTCAAGAAAAAATTGTAAGATTTTAAAAATAATTCTCTGCTCTCTTTAAAAGTTAATAATTAATTTTCTATAAAATTTCAACAAAGTTAATAATTAATTTTCTACAAAATTTCAACAATTCATTTACAATCATATATTATTTGTTGCTCGTGAATTAAACATTATAATCACGTTATAATTACCATTTCAGTAATAACATCGAAATGTCGCGCTTTTACACAACGGCGTTTAATTATGCAATGTAAAACAGTCATTCTTTTAATAAATTAATCCCCAACGAAAATTCTAACAATTGACAATTATCATCTGTTGTACGAGAATTCTCAAGTAGCGCCTGCAAAGTGTTAAAAAAAAGCGCTTAAATACACTTTTTTAACTCTTTGGAAGCGCTTTGTGCTACTTAAAGCTACGCAAAAGAGTAAGGCATCAATAAGATGTAAGCAATAGCAAATCTAAAATATTTATTTGCTTATTACTTACGTATTATTGCTTAAATTTTGTATGTGCCATAATCTTTATACACAGAAAGAATTTTTTCTTAGAATTTACCCTGAAAATATGACAGGCATGGGACAACATTGTACTTCGAAGAATTTTAATGTAAATCTCTTTCATTCATTAATAAGACTACAATAAAGTATAAAATAAGTTTGATCAATTTTATTGAAGTGCAAATCTTGGTAAAAATCTTTAAAATATTATATTGTACCACAACTACCATATTTTCAGGATAAATTTTAAAAGAATTCTCTCCGTGTATGTTATAAGCATTATTTCAGTAAAGAATTAACTTTCGACAAAAATCCCAACATTCATTTTGGTTGACGATAACATTTCGTACGCGGCGATGGTGACGCAATAATTAAATTCTTTTCTCGCAAATCAAAATTCCCCAATCTGCATTGTCATTGCAAACATTTACGAGAGATGCAGCAGGACCGCGACATTTCTGCGCGCCGCGCCGCATTCCCAACATTTTCAATTAGCGCAGATCGATGGGAATTCAATCATTGGCCATTCATCGGGTACAATTAATGCGCCATTATCTCGAGCTGTTGCTCGCGCAACGCGTCCCTATCCCGGTGTGTCGAATGCATCGTGATTATTGTTGCCATTCGTAGCTAATTGCTCGTACGCGCGTATACAGAATATTCACACCGAAATACGCATTTCGCTCCTCAAGGACGCAGATATCAGCGAATACTGTATGTACGTCACGTGTAACTGCACAAGAGAGCGGGAGAATATGTATCCAAGCGAATCCCTATATCGCATCCACCCCCAGTAATCCGATCGTATTATGTTTGCGCTTTAATACATGATGTATACGATCCATCATATACATCCACTTTGTGCGTTTTCACAGATTGATATTAACCATGCACGCATATATTTCCATATCAATGCAGGATTGTACATTTCTATTAACGAAAATTGAATCGTTGTCGAAGGATAAGCACATGGTTTTTATTTAGCTAAAGAAATGAGTATTCTCATGTTTCAAAATTTATATCATTGACTACTTGTAAATATATATATATTATGCATCTTGTAAATATATTTAAAAAATATTAAAGTTATGTTGTTTTTCGAAAAATGAAATAATATCTCTGAAAATAATACACTTTCACTTTGCGAGAATAAAATTTCATAGGAAAAAACGATTTTTTATCTTATCAATAAAGGGCTAAATGTTCTAAAATTCACTCCATGAGAATGTATATCAATTGTTGAAATGTATATCAAATTTGAAATAATCTGATAAAAAACTGTGTTAATTTCATCATTTTGAGATAACAGTTCACTCATTAATTTAATTTATTTTCCTAATTAAAATTCATAATATAATAATAGGAAAAAATATAGAATACATTAAGTAAGAAAAAAATCCTCTTTTCAACCGAAATGAATCTTATTGCTTGTTAATATTCATATGCAAATTTACAAGTACATGTTTAAATTCTATAAATTGCGTTCCAATTCAATTTGTCGGACTTGAAACGCAATGATAAGCTGGAACTGGAAATAACATCACAAATTACATCAATTAATTTAATAATGCTAATAGGCAGCATAAATCACTACAAAGAATTTATTGCAAAAAATATATTTGCAAATTTGCAAAGAATTTATTGCAAAAAATGTATTTGCAATATCAAGCTCCAATTAAATTAATCCGCTTTGATCAAAAATAAAATTCCTCCTCTTATTTGATTTTATCGGTTTAAAATTTCATTTATAATTGTACACATATATATAATTTTTCAAAGAGTGCACAAAATTCTATTTCTTCAAACCTATACAATAATTTAATTCCTTAATATACAATCAGAATTTTTTGCTAAGTAGCCATAAATCAATTAAAAGTATAAGAGAAGCGGTATTTACGATTAAATCGTTAAACAATAAATAGCTATAATTTTATATTATAATTAAATTAAAAAAAACTTGTTGGAAAAAAATAATAAAAATCTTTTGCATCGTACTTGACAACATCGAGATTTAATAATTATTGTGTTAATTTTAATCACAAAATGTGAGATACGGATAGATATTCGTCAACGACGAATGTTCGAATTTCTCAGCTATCCGACCTGCAGCGGAGCGAGGGCACCCGGTTTAGCAGCGGACATGCATTTTCGTGACAACGTCATCGCATTCGTTGGACCGGCTTGCGCCTTCGCCCTGGAACCTGTGGCACGTCTCGCAGCCTACTGGAACAGTCCAATTATCACCGGCATGGGTGATCAAGTAAGTCGCACTTACTTTCGCGCTGCTGATACACGTGTCAACGTTTGATTACTAGCAGTAAATACCCAGTAAATTTTCGTCCAGTCAATTAACTTAGACCTTTGCATTTGCATAACTCAGCATTTAACATTAATTAATCTCGCAACAATGATGACTATTCTCTGAAGTCTATTCGATTAGAGAAACTCTATTGCGCCAATAATTGTAATTACAAAATTGCGTAAAATTGTGTTAAATTAGATTGATCCCCCATTTTTGCTTCCCCTACTTTGTACTAATGTTTTTGATGTCGCATTGTACGCTCTGATATTAAGACGAATCGCCACGTATTGTGTGTTAATACTCATTTATGTGATACTCATTACGTGATTATCGCTTTCTTGCGAACCAAGCCTCCCTCGGAAGGCGAACTGTCGGTCACGTCCGGTATCCTTGGAAGGATCCATAAATGGAAGAATGAAACGTCGGTAAGAAGCTGCGAAAGAGTCTTTTCGAATCTTTTTTTTTCTTTCTGTTGTTCCAATTGCTGCATTGTTTTATTGAGAAAAATTTCTGGTTAAAAGTGAACGAACCAGAAGATTCTGATCAATCAAAATTTGTTCATTTTAAATCAGAATTCCAATTAATGCAACCAGACTCTTTTTCCAGTGTAAGCATTCATGATAGTTAATGTTGCAGTTCATCTGATATTTTATTTTTTAAACGTAATATTATTAATATCCTAATTAGCTACGCGCTAATTACAGAGAACGGTATAAGAAATATAAATTCTCCGCATAATGTTACTTTAGCCCTCGTAAAATTCATTAAGCTCAGAATTATGATAATGATATCAAAGGTTTCTTCAATTTTTCATAATAATTACCACCATATTCTACTTAATTATTTATATATATCTAATATATTATCACAAATTATATAATAATTGATATGAATTTTTGACATATTGTTTTGACTATAGAAATAAACTCTTACATACTCAATAGAGTCTAGATATTTTTTCTCGTCGCGATCTCTTCCTATCGTCACAGGATGGATTTTTTGTCATAACATATTTTTCATCTTCTTAATTCTCGAAGGGAATTTTTAAAGACAAAAGCAAGTATCCCACTTTAACGAGGATGTCGTACTGCCAGTGCCGATTGCGGCTCCCTCGCGCTTATACTGGACAGGTCGGACTTGTTTTCGCTGACGGTAGGGAAGAATCTGGAGTACGGTCTGCATAAGGATGGACTTTTAAAATTCGTAAGGGAGTTAGACGGAAACTCCGAGGACGAGTCATATCACCTTTACCTGCGCGACGCGAGCATGTACGCTAGAAGTGAGTGATCGCTTTTGTCTTATACTTGCAGGGTGTCCTGTGAAAGACTTAAATTAACTCTGAATTTTTTCTTAGATAAATCTCTCTTTTATGTCATTAAAGATATATCAAATGTACAGTCTCTAAAAAGTGCCTAAAATTGGAAAACTTTTCGAAAAAAATGAATGTTATATACATATTAAACGATTCAATAATTCAATATTTATATTTGACAATACAATTTTATAATTTAAATAAACATTTTCTCATTTTATCTTAATTATTGTTTAAGAATATGTTTATTTTTTACTGAAATAATTTTTTATTTAGATTTTAAATCGTCAAACATTTGTATTAAATATAACATAGAAAAATTGATAATTTTTAAATATTTTTTTTAGTTCATATTTTGTTAAGAAATACATATAATTGTAATATATCTTTAATCGAATTCTGAAACATTCAGTGTAAAAATATTTCCACGTGATGACGAAAAATCGCGATGCTAAGATGCTGTGTTTTTAACAGCAACTTAAAAGATAATAATTTTGAACAGTTGTGATACTCAGCGTTCGCGGAACGCTCGTCAGAAGATTTATGCTGGCTGCCCACGAATTAGGAATGACAAGAGGGGATTGGGCTTTTTTCGATGTCGAGATATTTCACGTAAGGCGCTATAATAAATGAGAAAAGACTATTCTAAATCCGTCATACATCAACGTGACAGCAACTGATTATCACAGTTGACACTCATTAGTGTTAAATCAATTTAAATAAATTTTAAGGGTTCGTACTGGGGCGATCATGACTGGGAGGTTGGGGATGAGGACGATGCCACTGCCAGGAAGGCTTACGAGGCTTTACTGAGGGTGTCTCTTCTTCAACCGACTAGCCCACGATTTCAAGATTTCGCCGATAACGTCAAGCATCGTGCGCAAACCAATTACAATTATTCATTTTTAGAGGACGAAGAAGTGAGTTTATTAAAATAATAATTCTATAATATAGAGTCCTAAGGACATAATAAAGTTGCTTTTTTAGACAAAGCATTTAAGGGTACAATATTATCAATCAAGAAAATTAATCCAAGCGGGTGAAATGAATTTCTTGCTTTTTTTCACAGGTGAATTTCTTCGTCGGAGCATTTTACGATGGTGTTTACTTGTTAGGAATCGCGTTGAACGAGACCTTGGCCGAAGATGGAGATATAAGGGACGGCATATCTATAACGAGAAAAATGTGGGACCGAAACTTTATGGGCATTACAGGTCACGTCAGGATAGATGACAATGGGGATCGTGACGCGGATTACAGCATTCTTGATTTAGATCCCATTACCGGAAGGTCACTTAAAATTCATGCCATTCGTTCCACGCGATTTTATCATTTATATCTATCAAGATGCATCTCGCAAATTCACAATTAGACGGTTTAGGAACTAGAATGTTTTTCTAAATTAAATGTCACAGATTATCTTGTTATTAAGGAAGACAAATTTGTTTATATATGTTAAAGGAAAAAATTCTATAAAGATATGAAGAGAGAATCAATTAATATAAAATTATCATTGATGTTGCATTTTTATAAAAAGAACACCACATAACAAAAATGCCAAAGATAAGATATTGACATCTTACAGATTCGAAGTAGTTGCTCATTATTTAGGATTAAATCGAGAATATAGCCCTATGACTGGCAAGAAGATCCATTGGCCAGGTGGAAGGGAAGGACCCCCGCTAGATATTCCGGAGTGTGGTTTTTTAGGAAATGATCCGGATTGCACGTCAAGAAGAGAAGCTTATACGTTTGTAGCTTACACAGGCATAGCGCTCGCTGTGTTTCTACTAATTGCGATTACAGCCGCGTGTCTATTATACAGGTATGCTTCATGTGATTCATCAAATTTTATATTTGTGCGATCCAGGAGTTTTGAATAATAATATGTAAAGAAATAAAAAAAAGATGTCGATACTAAAAAGTTCTGGCATAACAATAGAACGTAGAATTTTTTAATGTAAATATTTGTGAAGAATATAAAATTATAATAGAATATAAAATTTATCGACGTGAAAACATTTCTTTGCATAGACATTTGCGGTTATCTGCCGATCTCAATAATATGTCCTGGCGTGTGAGACCTGAGGAATTGCTTCTAGAAGTTGGGAAGCAATTCTCATCGAAGATAAATCTACACCAAGCGATATCCGACGCAAACGTGAGCGATAAATTATGAATATAACGTGCGCAGAACAATAAGAGATTGCTTAATTTTATTTATTATAAAGTAAAAATAAAATTATATATGATTTATAAATCGTAAAACTTAACTGATTCTTTTATTTAATCATAGAATTACGGATTGGAACAGAGGATACGTCGCGGTTCGCAGATTAGTTGCGAATCATTGCCGCCAACGACGGTTTTTACCACTATTGGGATATACAAGGGTGAGAGAGTAGCTATCAAGAAGGTCACGAAGAAGAAAGTAGTCGATGTGACAAAGAAATTGCTTTGGGAAATCAAACAGGTCAGGGACGTCACGTCAGAAAACACCGTGAGGTTTGTCTTTTAACAGTAGAAACAATTTTTCTCCGTGTTTTTCTTTCTCGTAGATAATAAAAGGATGACCATTCACAAGATTTCTTTGATAGCATAAATATTCAACAATGTAACGTTGCTGTTTTAAACTCAATTTCTTGCTATTTATTAATAAATTTAATTGCTCGCTAGATTTATCGGGGCTTGCCTCTGTTCGCCATCACCGACTGTCTTAATTCTTACCGAATATTGTCCTCGAGGATCGTTGAAGGATGTTCTGGAAAATGAAGCAATTAAGTTGGATTGGAATTTTCGAATGTCCCTGATCCACGATATCGTCAAGGTAGATGCAGGTGCAGAAGTTGTGTTTTTCGTTAAATTATTGAATGTATCTCAACATATTTAACTATTTTTATAATTTAATTGCATCTTAATTAATATTACATTAATTTATAATAGAGCGTTGTAATTAAATGGAACATCATGAATAAGCATGATGAAGCGAAAACGATAAAGAGATTGCTTCCTCGCAGGGAATGTCTTATCTTCATGCCAGCGAGGTTTCCGCCCATGGAAAATTACGATCATGTAATTGCCTAATCGACGGTCGTTTCGTATTAAAAATTTCGGATTTCGGTCTCAAAACTCTCACCACACCTTCCGAATTGATTATGGACGAGAGTTATTACATCAGTAAGTTGCAAAAAAATATAAACTTTTTAAAACTTTTGAAAAGTGAATTGTCATTCTGAAGAGTGAAATCTCACTCTTAAAAATTAAAAATCGTTTCCACTCTTTTTCAAGACTGATTCAATTTTTATTCTTTAAGGTGAGATTCCACACATAAAGAATTTAAAAAGAATATATGAGTGATGTATTAAAAGTTGACAATAGAATCTTTATTTGCAGAATTACTTTGGATCGCTCCGGAACTCCTGCCATTAACGATAACACCCGGAAGCGCCGCGACGCAGAAGGGCGACGTTTACAGTTTCGCAATTATCCTGGAGGAGATAGTGGTCCGCGGTGGTCCGTACGAGATAACTAGGACTTTTATGACGGCGCAAGAGGTGTGATCCATTTCATTCTTTTTTTTTAACTCTAATTTTAACGCGATTTCTTTATTATTTTGATGCCTTTGCTACGAAGATCGTGAACAGAGTATCAGCGTCGGAGAATCCTCCTTTAAGGCCGGAAGTCACGCCGAAGGACTGTCCGCCGGATATACTCTCATTGATGGAGAAGTGTTGGCACGAAGTTCCTGACGAACGACCCAGCTTTCACACCATTCGCGGCATAATACGAGGAATCATGAAGTACTTTTATTTCAAATCAGGAGAACGATAGTGTATTTTCAATTAACTGCAATGACGACTCATTCACGTCATATCATGCTTTGTCTTTTAAATATATTTATATTATTATATATCTTGTTATCCTCTCTCCACGATTGAGTCGCTCGTATACCATTACCTTAAATTATATTATAGAAAATATAAATGTAAAAATATATAAACAAATATATTATACAAAAAATTGCATTCGCTTTTCAGAGGATATTGCGAGAATTTAATGGACGATCTACTACGGCGAATGGAGCAATACGCCAACAACTTGGAGGCGCTCGTCGAGGAGAAGACCGAACAATTGAGTTTGGAGAAGCGTCGCAGCGAGGAATTGCTATACCAGGTGCTTCCGAGGTATCGAAATCGTTCATCGTTGCTTTGTCTAGTTTCTCGGCATTTCACCCTTTTTAATAGTATTTTTTTTTTTTTAAGACAAGTCGCCGGTCAGTTAATGGCTGGGGAGATGGTGCAACCAGAGCAGTTTGAATGCGTCACTATCTATTTCAGCGATATCGTTGGTTTCACGGCGCTATGCGCGCAGAGTACACCTATGGAGGTCGTGGATTTCCTGAATGATTTGTACAGTACCTTCGACAGTATTATTGGATTCTACGACGTTTATAAGGTAGACATATAACAAAATAAAAAATAAGAGCATAAAAAACCACAGCACAAGTTATAGTTTGTGATATTTAATTATTATTACATTAATTAAAACATTAAACGTTTCGGCTACAATCTGGCCATCTTCAGTAATTCAATAATATTCTTAAAACGCAGAGTTACATCTAGTTGACATTAAATTCAACAGTCGAGAGTTGTAATTAAATAAACATGTTCTTTTATATGTGAAGATGCTTCATACAGTAATGTTACAACGCCAATTGTCATATCAAGAAAAGTTTTGATAATAAAATATTTAAACAGATTTTTGGCATGCCAATGGGTTCTCCTTTGTCCCCCATACTGGCGAACATTGTTTTACAAGATTTGAA
>NW_011626920.1:1508239-1615380 GCF_000204515.1 Acromyrmex echinatior
ATATACATACGTACATATATACATACGTGTGTATATATATATATATATATATATATCTGTATATATATATATATATATATATATAGAGTATTCAAAATTAATTTAACTTAATAAATTGTGCAGATTTCGAGATATAATCCTTGATCTTCTTTCCAATCGTGCCTTCATACGGACGTTTCACGCGATCGCATGATGTATATACGTGGGGACTGAGGACAGATATCTCAGAATGAGGTTATGTCGCCCAAAAATTCTTCGCGATCGAGGTCCTGAAGTTCGGCGAATGTCGATCGAGGAGAACAATCGATTCTTATCTTATCGATCGAGCATTGGAACGTCGGCACGGGAATTCGCGGCTGGGAATTGATTATGCGAACGAGGCGGATGGATCATGGAGGATGAAGCAAAACTCGGATCCACGAAAGCTCGAAACGGGACGTACATCGCATATTGGTTGATGAAGGTCAGTGAACGCTACGTCGCTTTGTTTACGCGTGCCAAGGGATTTAAAACTGGGCTCAACCTGAATGTAAAACGTTGGGGAGTTGTCGGAGGGTTGGCCTCGAGAATGAAAAATTCGAAAAGTCAGAAGAACCGTATAAAATAAATAAATAAATAAATAAATATATATATATATTTATATCACATTTGTATATATGTAGTGTATATGTGTGTGTTATGTAATATAATAATAAATGTATATATACACATGCACAATATATAATGTATAATATATATATTGTGTATGTTATGTGTATATAATTGGCCTAGTTTCCACCGAGGGTTTAATCCGGATCAGAATGTAAGAACCAACCAACTACAGTCGAGCATTCCTTTGCCGTTCGACTATAACAGTGGTTGGTTGGTTCTTACATTCTAATCCGGATTAAACCCTCGCTGGAAACTACGCCATTGATATGACTTATTTAAAATAAAAAATATAAAAAAGATTCCAAAAATTTATTTAAAATATATATTTTAAATATGACGGAGTCTCCGTATACACATACACGCACGCACACACACACACACACACACACGCGCGCGCGCGCGCATGTACACGCACATACATACACATGCATGCACGCACGTACGCACAATACACAGATATGTGTATATAATAATATGTATTCATATATTTATTTACTATCATAAAATAAAACAACATTATTGAAACATAATTTTAGTTTGATAATAAGTTACTAATTAATTCTTAGTTCGCGCTTTAGAAAGCAAAGAGAATGATTTTTGAAAATATAAAGAACGTGGGTGAGATAAATACAGGCATGCAGCAACCCTTTCCCCTCTCCATATAAATAAAAGTGATCTCCAGACAGGAAACGAGATAAACTAAGAAGAGTTACAATAACGAAAAACACATATGTACATAAAAATCAAAATATACATACTGTACGCCAAGATGGAATAATTCGATCAAATAACTATTATTAGAATGAAATCTCAATCGTGTAATAAAATCACGGACCAATCGATCGCTCGGGGCTATCGGAAGCACGACGGGGTCAGTGATCGAGCGAACGCTTTGTTTACATCTAAACGCGCCGTATTTTCGATAATCTCCTTCCCGGATTTCGTCTCTCTTTTGATTCACTTCGGTCTACATGAAGACGCAATACTAATTTCGCACAACAAATCGCGATGATAACGATAACGTGCCAACTAACTGATGACTCATTTCAGAAAGTCGCGACTTTTGTCATCAGTATCAAGATGTTCAAGATAGGATAAGAATGCTGGTTTTCAAGTGAAATGAAAAGAACAATCACTTGCGGATTTTGAAAAAATTCTATCGATGAATGGCTCAGACATTTTATCCTCCTTTATCCAATAACATGACCTTCAAGCTTGACTTCCCGAACAATAGTAATGCGTAGTATACGATCGGAACAAAGCGACTGTTAGACGCCCGCGTGGGATATACGAATAAAAGTATCGATCTACCTAGAAACAGCCAGCAGAAATCAGAGAAATGCATTAAAAAATTTTCTATTCAAAATTATGTTTAACAAATATATAAATTTGGCGGTGCATAAAATTATGAAACACATGAGCAACTTGCTCTAAAATTAAATCAACAAGAAAAAAGTACGAGGCTCACGTTCAAGATAAAATCACAATAAAATGTGATAAAATGGGTGTCAACTTTAACTTTAACTGAATCTTTAACGTAATCTCGTACTTACCTGTAGCACTCTCGTATCCGGGCACCAAATTTTCGTCAAATTACACGGCCACTCAACGGCGATAACAGTGACTACACGATCAGAAGAATCCAGTCGCGATCGAATCGTCCACAAGTGAGATGAGAAGCTTGGATTATGGGGACACGCCGCATCTGCTGCACCAGATGCACCGTACAGAATTACGAGTCCCGACCAATCGCGCGAGGCTCAATGGCATGCGAGCGGGGCATACCGAGATGCATGGTGAGCTTGGGAGTCCATGAGGGCGTCAAGAAGGCTGCGTTCCTTGGAGAAACGCAAATCAATGACAAAGAAAATTCGCATCTGTCCTCAAACAAAAAGAAAATTAATGCTGAGATTACGCATTTAATTCCTAAATCAACGTTGTTTAGGAAATAGAAAATTGATGAGGGCATGAATATGGAATATTGAACATTCGCAAAATAAAAGACTTGCATTAATTACATAAAAAATTAGATCCTGAAAATGAGTTAGTTTTCATGTATAATGTAACCTATAATATGTATAATATAACTAACAAAAAATATCATAGTTGAGATATTCATAGTTGGTTCTTATTTCAAGATTATCTTAAGTAATATCTTAAAATGCTAATACGGCTCTGTGATTAACTTATGACACTTTGAGACTGTATTTAAGATAGTTTCAAATATCTATAAGAACTAATTATGAATATCAGTATATAGACACAAGACTCAAACATGAATAGTTTCTAAGCTAAATGATGCTTTCCAGCAAGAGAGATATAGTATATTAGTATAACATAGATTACTTGAGCTTTAACATTGAAAAACAACAAGGATGTAATGATTCACTCTATTATATTGTATTATCTGTGTTTTTTGTTGGAAAATGCACATAGTGTATTAAAGATGCTCTGCAAGCACAAGTTTTACACCACTGATACATTATAGCAAAAATTATTCATTATCGAACATTATGTCTATATCTTCTATTTATCACATTATAAGCTGTATTATATATGAAAGCTAACTTATTTCACCGGAATTAATTTTCTACACACACACACGCGCGCGCGCGCACGCACGCACGCACACACGCATACACACATACAGTACACGCAACACACATACGGGATCCTTTATATAAAAATTATGATCAGGTTTCTTCCGCTTGACTTAGCATTTCAGAATTTCATTAAACAATAAATGATGGCTCGCACAATAAATCAACAATAAATCAGACTCGCATGCTCGATAATGCTGAGGATCAAGAAATAATCTTAACTTCGTCAAATACCTTCTTCCTTTTTTTTTTTTATTAATTCACTTCGGTATTGTTGTAGCCGATTTATGTCACATACTCGCACGTAATTATCTTCTTAAATTCACAAACAAATGCATAGTCAAAACTATATTTCAAAAAATTGGTCTTCAGTAACTTCTCGCATGCTGTTGTGAGAAATATTGGGACACATTCTAGATTTTTCTATATAACTGTAAGCGAAATAATTACATGCGAATACTGTCTAATTCTCTGTACATTCTGCCTATAGTTATTTAATTAAAGATTCGCTGAAAAACAATTCGTATGTACCAAAGAGCCGAGACGCAACAAGCTTTTGGAAAACTCACTTCGCTTTATCCCTTTTCGCAAATATTATCCTCGATACATATAAAAATAATGCTCGTTCTTTGTTAAACAAATTTGATTAAGCTACTACAATACTATCTGTAACGGTGAAAGTTATTTGTCGCAGAAAGACTAACATCTTTAACCATCACATTTAACTGTACATTCGACTGTACGCTGCATGTGTCGCTAAACTGAAAGTCGAAAATATATATCGCCAATAAATTAGTTTTGTTAACCGTGCAAACCAAACTTAATTAATTTCGCAATTAGAATGTGTAGTTACTTCTCTATCATTTTATCACACTGTTTGTTATTCGTTAAATAATATTGTATTGTATTTACATAGACATCCTGAATCACGGTATTTATATATAGTTTTTTTCTATATATAGTCTTCTCTACGATCTAAAGAACACTATTATTTCACGCTGAAAAATTTGGAGAAATGTACAATAGCGTATCACGCTACAAAATGTAGAAGAGTAGAAAACTTTCGGTATACGCTGCTGTTACTTAAATATAAACATTTTCCTAGACATTACAACCGAGAATTCATTTTCCAGGCGGCTGTCGACTTTGTACTTTCCATAGTATTTCTGAACTATCTTTCGCTACATTGCGTTTAGTATTATTAGGAATTGACATATCTAATCTAGGTCGAATACAGAACGTTCGTTTCTCGCTAACAACAATGTTAATACGCTTTGAGTTATTGCTCGACATAAGTAGCTTCATTCAGGCCACGGCACGCTCACGATAGTCTCTTCTCAGTGCAATTGCAAGTCAATCGAGGATCACGATGGATTATTGTTCCATTGGATACCGTGCGGTATCATAAATATTTTTCTATGTACATGCATAACGTGTACTTAATTTATTAATATTTACAAATACACAGCTTCTTAGATTGCAATTTTCACCAATATGAAAGTCTCTTTTTAAATGCGAGTTTCTTCTAGGTTCGTTTACTGCTCGCTGAAACTGCGCTTCTGCCACATTTGAGATTTGTCATTCTTTCTCTGAGCAATAGTATTTACATCTGTAAATGAGACGGTATGGTTATGAATTTACAAGTAGAAACTTTATATAAGAAGTCTTACATATGACTTTACCTGTCGCATCGCGATTCATTTCCGTTGTCATATCATCACTTAATGATTCCGGTAACTTGATTTTATTGATTTGTTGCTGATTCTGCATCTCAGACACAGTCGTGAATATTATGTTAGTAAAGTTCTTCAGTCCGTTATATGATTGTTCCAACTGCTTTAACTTGCCAATTAATTCTACGTCTGTTGTGCGTACCTCGTTCATCTATAATAATTAGAAATATTGATGATTAAAATGCCGATCAGTAGAGTTTTGTTTTAATGTGCACCTTTTTTGTTAATTGTTGAATCGATGCTAGAACGGAAGCCTGCTCAGACATTTTAACGCACTCCCCTTGCAAAGACATCATTGTTGTATTAATGGCCGCCGTTGCTTCTTGAAGTGAAACTAATTTTTTCTGCAACGATAAAAAATGAGATGTAACAATTTGATATTCCAAACATGAATTTATTATAAAATCTACATATCACATGATACTTACGCGATCCTTATCTTGGTCATCGGCGACCCATTGCAATTTGCTCGACAGGGTTTCATTAACATGCGTTAAATTATTTATTAAATGAGATATCGTGAGGTTTAGTTTGTCAGTCTTAACTTGCGTTTCGTCAGTGCTCAATATTTGAGGCTTTTGAGTAATGTTCGACAATTCTAACATAGTATGCTACAAAAACACGGCGATGAACAAGTTAATTTCATTTCTACTATTTTCATTTCTGCTTCTATATAATATTGATCGTATTTACCTTAATACTGCTAATGTTTTGTTGCATAGTAGTCTGTGCATCCTGTACCCTCATGTTCGTCTCTTTTAGGGTATTCACTGTGGCCCCGAGATCCCTTATTTGACTACCAAATGTTGCAACGCTAGTTGACAACTCGTCCAAGCGTTTCGGCAAATTGGCCATCTCAGGCGCAGCTTGAAAGTATTCTTGTACTTTATGCAAGATCCAGAAGGGTATGAGTCATCCCGGTCAGTAACCGATCGCAATTGAATTATCGATGTTACTTGTGCGGTTTTACCTGTACCGTAAAATTATTTATCTGCTGTTTAAGATCGGACAGTCTGGAGAAAATTATTGTTTGGTTGTTTTGGAGATCTCTCGACAACGAGTGGCATTTCTGTAAAGCGTCTGGGACACCTTCGCTGCCCGCTATCACTGTAATGTAAAAGAGATTAAGCACAAAAGTGCAAAAAAATATAGAATTGTGTGATATCATAATGATACTAAGTTCTGAAAGGTTCTAATTAAAAATATTTACAGAAATCGATTTTTCATTCGCATTGAAAAAATCTACTAAATTTTAATAAATATTTATTGGAAGTACTAATTAAATATTTCCTAAATGTAAACATTTATTACTTTAACTATTATTTTTTTATTAAATAAATATTTATTGTAAGTAAATGTTTAATTACTGTTTATGAAAAAAATATATATTAGAAGCTTTTTCATCTATTTCTTACGATACTATTTATGTTTCTGAACAGCGTATACTGAAAACATCATTTCAACATCATATTTGTGCTTTCAAGAATGCAATCATGATTATATAAGATAGTTATTAAGCACGTTACTGTAAAAAGATATTTGCTATCGTAAATTCTATATTTTAAGATTGAAACTGACGGAATAGCTCTACCCTAAGATTTAATAAATTTTTTATCTCAATGTAAATTAGATATTTAGATATAAAAACAATTATATTGCATATTAATTATATTGCATAAAACAATTATTGCATATAATTCAAGTTAAGTACACATATTTTCTTCTCTAATTATTAACTTGATTTAACCGCTTAATGTTGAACTTTGCAGATGCCTGACCAATACCTTGGTCTAACTCGGTTCGCAGAGCAGTAAGCTGTTGACGAACGTCGATGAATAACCATATCAGACTGGCGGTCGCTAATACTGAGGCACATGCTAAAAAAGCGTTACAAGCCTTAAGGAATCCGGGACAAACACGTCCCCTTCTGCCTCTGCATTTGCGTCCGTTTCTGGTAGAGACATTCCAATATTCCGAACGATCGTCGCTGCTGTCAGTCAACAATTCCTATAAAAATGTAAGAAAAACAAATGTATTTTCTATTAATCAGTATTGAAAAAATAATAACATAATCTTCATTTATATTACAGTCATCATTTCTTTTTATAACTCATATATCATTTCTTATTTTCCTTCTTCGCACTGAATTTTGTTTTAGATTTTTTAAGCACATTAGCGGAATATTTTCCATCAACGAGTCTGTCAGTATTCATATTTTGATTCACACTTTTATCTTATTTTCGGGGAACAGTGCAAACATTGACACAAATGGTTTCGAAAAAATAATTTGTTTTCGCGTCTTTGGTGTAAAATCTATGCTAATGCCAAATATATTTTTCATTATCTATGCATTACATATTTAAGGAGAATCTTATTTTATCTATCATTTATTTTTCATCATTCGCCTCGAGAACTGCCTCGACGTTGTTCTTCGCGAAGAAAAAATCGATACCGAATTTGCGAAGAAGTATTTAGAAAGTAAAGATACAAATTTTTTAATTTGTACCTTTACTTTCGAAACATTCCTTCTTTACTTTCTAAATACACTATTTACAAATCTTTCGCTGAGAATTATTGACACACATACATCTTTATTTTTCGATATAGTTACCGCCATTCAAACTTTTATTAAGTCTGGAAATCTGCTTTTGTATTCCTATATCATAGAATTCTGCTAGCCCTTTGAACGTCATAATCTCTTCTTTGATCTTTATTACTCTATTATTGTCAAACTTCTTTCCGGCTAGATATTTCTTAAGACCGGGCATTCAAAAAAATTCATAAATAAATCATAATCTTTTTATAGTATAATATGCTTGTAACTCAATATGTTTATAACAAAATGTCATGAGATGATGTCGTAAATTCTCGGAAGGTCTGATGTTCATTGATGTTCACGGTAATCTATATTTTGGATTTTTACCTGATTGGGAAAAAGTTTGACGACGTTGAGATGAAAGAAGAGGTCATGACGTGATTCAAAAGACTGGCAGCAGATCTTTGACGCAGGAATAAAAAAATTTATATTTTCTTACAAAAACACTTATTAACTATCAATAAGTATTTTGGAAAATTATGGCGATAACTATGTCGAAAAAGAAAAATATATGTATATAAATAATCTCACCAAAACATGGAAAAAATAATTTTGCTGAAGTATTTAAAAATTTATAGATATAACGGAATAAACCTGAGAATAATTTTATTGGACCATCAAAATAATTACGTAGAAAACTGAAGCATGACGAGTAATATTGCAAAAAGTTTTAACATTATATAACAACAGTTTGAGCGTCCTACATAATTATCTTGATCTAACAAAATTATTTTCAGATTTGTATCCAGTTAAAATTTTAGATACTTCAGTAAAACCGTTCTTGCCGTAAAGATTTGTGAACAGATTTTTTAATAAATTTAAGAACTTTTGTATCTTTATTTTTCGGACATCCCTTGTAATTATTTTACTCACCTGTGAGCTGCGTTTCCCGGAATTCCGGCGGGAGATAGCGTGCGCCGGTGCCAAGGCGTCAAGTTCCTTCCTCTTCTTCATCTTCTTCGTCGGCTGACGAAGTGGCACCGTCACCGCTACCGAGTCCATCTCAAGCAAAACTGCGCCGCCTATTTTTTAGGATATTCTTGGCGAATTCCCGATTAATACACTTCACTTTCAATGTTTTTCGACAGACACTGCACGATCGCCGTGAATTTGGAGAATCGTTCCGTTATCATTTCTTAATTATTAGTTAACAATATTGCTTGACCGCTGACACAAAATTTGCACGACTTTTCGATACTTATATGAGCTCAAACGGTGCGACTGTTCGGAATTAATCGGCATAAAAATCTTTACTTCAGTCTACATCTTTGTCTGTGAAAATATCGAAAAATATTTAATTTAAAAAATATCGCTTTCTCGTTGTGCTTTCGAGGTCGTCCAGAGAGCCGATACACTTTAATTAATTCGCAATTCTCGTTCAAATATTAATTGTATCTCGTATATCTATGCATATTCGTTAATTGATCACTGCTTCTAAAATTAATTATATTTCACGGATAAGTGACTATATTACAAAATGTGTAATAATTGAACGATATAACGACCAAAATTATTGTTCCAATTAGCGTCAAAGCAAAGTTTCATAATACTAATAGTAATTTAAAATTGATTAACACAAATATTAATTAAAAACAACTGATATAAAGCTCATTAATGCAAACAAACATGTCAATGTAAGTGCTAAGATTTCAAACAATTTTTTCTGATAAAGAAATTAATTTTGAATTAAACGCTCTATTAAATAAATTGTTAGATAAAAATAGGATTATAAATCATTACATTTAAATGTAATATTTTAATGTAATATTAGGCAAAAAATATAAGAATGAAAATTCTTGGTGGAAAATTGTATAATAATATTATAATTTTAATCAACGTTTCTCAACAACCTCAGCATTATTTTTTAATCTCATTGACATTTTCAATTCAGAAACGTCGATATTTTTATTAAATAATTTATTAAATAAAGATGTCCCACATATATCTATTATTACACTTCGTTATATCACGTTCGTGATAGTTGTGTATCTAAAGATCCAGATTTAAAACTCTCGATTAAAGTTTAATTAGCAGTCTATTATCGCAATGAAGCGATAATCGTAGCACATGATAAACAACGATACATTACAAACAGTGCAAACAAATCAACTGTCCAGACATTCTTCACAATTTCATAAATAAAGTGAAGTATAATTTGGACGAGAGACGAATTTTATAAGCGGATAAAAAAAATCCTACACGTGATTGCGATAGAAATCAGGAGATTAGGCTTCAGATTTCAAGAAACTAAGTGGACGAACGAACTTTATGTACCGAACGTTACAACGACGCGTTTGTCACTGAGGCAAGAAGTTCTTATCAGTCGGCCGGTACCTGATCACCTTTGCATTCACACACGTATGTACACATATATACCGATCGAAAAGCTGGATTTGAATTGAACACGCGTGACATGCAACGATGTACAATGACTATTACATCTTAAATGAAAGAATGACCGCATCAAAATTGCTCAACGGCGAGAAAAAGGCAAAGAGCTGGCTTTGATAAGAGCAATCGTTGTCGTAACGTTAATCTTTCCAAGGCTCTCTTTATATTTGTACGGCGGTAGAATTATTTGATAAACGCGATAACGAACACGAGATGTACTTTAAATGTCATCACGCTCGTAAGAATCTGATATACATAGGTATTTTTCAAACGAAATTTAATTGTTGATCCTAGTTACGGCAATTTGATGATCCAATTTGATAATAGAAAAGTTAACCTCGCTTCGCGAGCGAAGAATTGGAATCGTTTATATCGTTTTCTGTTTTAAACATAGTCGTCCAGAACGGATCGAAGAAAAACGGAATATATAGTATCGAAATTAATTTTAGATAATGAAATCGATTAGATAAGAGAGAGGGATAAATCTGCGATTAACTATATTGATTAGAGTTATTTTTTGACAACTTCGAAAATTCAAATTCTTTCAAAGCTTCAAAGAATTTAAACCTTCAAAGTTAATTTCTAACTTCCGAAGTTTAAGATGCCTTTAAAACTTCGAAAAATTTATTTGTAGAGAAAAAATTAAAATATATTTGTATATTTTTTATGAAAATATATACATATATGCGTTACTGTTAGCTATATTAAATTAATAATTATATAATTTTGATTCTTCGTTTTTAATACTGAAATTTCAAAGTTCGATGTTCGAATGTCGAAACCTTCAAAATAAAGTACCAACCTTACTATTGATACTCTTCTTGCAAACAAAATATACAAGTACGAATGTCAACCGTATTGAACTTTTTGTATTTTTGTTTCGTAACTGAATTGATTATTTAACTACGTAAAATCAGCGTGACGATAATATTATCACGACATTTAACCTATTGACAACTCAATTGATATTACTATAATTATGTAGTTATTGAATGACGGAATTATTATAGCTAAAACGAAGCAGCGAAAATTCATTTGTTCAAAAATTCTTTCATTTAGTCTCCTCTTATTTTATGTCCGTTCTTATTTTAACGCGATTTTAAATTCAATTTAAAGAGTTTCGGGTGCGAAACCATTAATTCTATATGATGTGGGTCGGTCGCGCGATCGTCTGGATGGAAATACGTCGCGACACAATTACTTGCTCGCGGCCCTGAACTCGATAAGATACCGATGTGCGAGGAAAAAAGGCCATTTTGTCGTTCACATTTAAATACTGTTTCAAAGTAGCTATATATATATTATATATTATTCATCTACTATTAGATTATCTATGAAATAAACTCTTATTAGACTATCGATAAAGTAAAGTTTAAAGACTAAAAAAATATCACAGCTCTTCATTAAGGATACATCCAAGAAGGAAGATAAAAAAAAAGCAATGTCGAGGGAGAAACCGTTGCAAAACAGAATTGAAAAGTCTTGGAATTTTATATGAACGTATAAAATTTTAATGCACTGAAACTCCAAGAAGGCCTCCGGAATTTTGGCAAATTTACGATAAATACGGAAAGACGTCTACTGAGTATCTCGCGAGTCGACGACCACAAGCAATGTTGCATGCATACTCAATTAACGATAAGTAAGACGACTCGATTACTGTAATAATCGATTCCGCTTAATCGCCACGGCTGAAATCCTCTTTTCATTGATACCTAATTAAATCGCGTGATTGCATTACGTTATCGTGGACGCATTTTTTGCTGAATCATGTATCTTCAAATCTTCGTTTTATGCACGACGTTGCGTGTCACTTGAATTATATGTTTCACGACGAAGTTGCGATAACGTACAATGAGGACGAAAGAAAGGAAGCAACTGCGTATATCGGCAATGCTAACGACAAATATTAGATACCTTGCTAATTAAGCGGATGTTGGTTAGCCGTCTGTCCTCGCGCCGATATACGCAGAACTTTCGTGCGTAATAGCTGTATGACTAATTCTGTCGATTAATTAACATTTAATACCACATGAAGCATCAAGCCTTTCATCATCGGTATCTCTTACATACACTCTGCAGACTACTCGCATTTTAAAAGTCTATACGGAATGAACGGTTTTGCTAAAGCATCTAAAAATTTAATTAGATACAGATCTAAAATAATTTTATTATTTTAGACCATCAAAATAATTATGTAGGACGCACAAACTGGTTGCTGGAATGTCAAAATTTTTGCAACATTGCCCATTATGCTTGAGCGTCCTCTATATAATTATTTTAATATTCCAACAAAATTATTTTCAGACATGTAAATATCTAGCTAAATTTTTAGCTGGATACTTTATTAGAATTATTCTTTCTGTACATAGATAGTCAGCTATCTTATCAAAGTACACTCGGTATTCAAAAGTATATATTGATCATTCTGATAAATATATCCAATTCAGTAAATAATAAATACGAAATCGATTATTGAATTGATAAACGAAAACGAAGTAGCTGATACAATACGTCATTACACGCGCAATCTGCACTTCATTATCTGAAGTAAATGTATTTAAAATAAATTACATACACTAAAAAAAATTCTAAATTTTAATGAATCATTTATTTGAATACCAACTAAATATTATATAAAGATATATTTATTTGATGCAAGAACCATAAATTTAATAATCATTTTTTTTATTGAGTAAATATTTATTAATATTATAAATAAAGTTAGCAATTCAAATAAATATTTATTAAAATTCAGTACGTTAGTTTCTCAATGTACAGAATTATCATGCCAACATTTAAGTTTGATTGGCGCTTCTTCTTACTTAACAATATCCTACGTTTGTTAAATTCTGAAGAAAGAGAAAAATGCAATATCGCGGAAGTAAGTGTCGACGATATATCGACTCAACATCAGGGTTTCCGCGTGTCTGCTTAAATATTCATTGCATTTGCGTCAGTAAGGGAAATAGAGTCGCGATCGCGCGACAATACGCGTGCAAGCTCATGCCAATGGCACGCCTCTTTTTCCATTCATTTCTTAATCAGGAAAAGCATCTCTTCTCATATGAATAAATAAAAATCAGTCGAGAAAAAAAGAAAAAAAACGACGAGCCAATTCTCTCATGGTCAGCGCCAATGTTAAGTGACGATTCTATGACAAATAAATTAATAACGAAAATCGGAAACTATTTCTCGTATGCTCTCATAGAAGCTAATCTTTTAAATGTAAATCTATGTAAATGCCAGGGACAATTTTACGCTCCTCGTATATGCTCTTTGCATTCGTATATGCAAATCAATTTTATCTCGCTCGCTTTTGACATCATCTAATTTACCACTTCCAGTTTATTTTGCATTTGTGCTTTCTGCCTTTAATTTCCTCTTCTTTTTTCATTACTTAAGAAATTAATCTCCTACATTAATTTCATTCAAATATAAAAAATATTTTTCCAATCGTTTTTCTGTTCCAATTTCCATCTATTTATATTTATTTGTATATGCATTCTCTCGTGTTTCTAATTTTTTACCTACGAGACATTCAATCCATTATTAACGTGAGATATACAATATGGTTACATTTAATTTCATATTTAATAAAAAATACTAAGAATTAATATCTTATATTAATAATGGATTAAATATTTTATAGGTAAAAAGTTAAAAATCAGAAAAATATTGTATATCTTTTATTAATCCCCCGTTAATATATCCCTTATTAATTTCATTCATATTTGAATATCTTCGATCGCTCCATATCCGATTTCCGAAACCTATAATACCTTCCTAACATTTATATTTTATCGCATTCGAGTTCCACATTTAATAATCGAAGGATGCAAAATATTCGAACAAGAAGAAGACGAAGCAGAGGAATAAGACGAGAAACAGGAAGAATGAATATTAGATAGCAAGCTCTCACACAGAACACGCAGAACTTGACCTACGAGGGGGATGAATTATAGAAGCGATTCCTAATCGATTACCGCGCGGCGGACGGAAACGGGTGGACGGCACAAGCAGCGACGGCGACGTCGTCTCGTTTTTCTCAGGCAAAAATTCTCAAGGAATGATCTGCGAATTGTGAAGAAACACAACGGAGTCCTGGATGACACACTCACGAAGTGTCGTCGACAAATACCGGTAATATCGCGAAACGACGCGCGGCGTCGCGACGCGGCACTCTCTCGCCAGCTGCGCCGTCCGATATCGACTCGTTGAGGGTTGGTGGGCGACTGAAGCCCCACTGGAGGGATTTTCCTGATAACAACCGTACTGCGGAATATAGGGAATTTTGAACAGTGCCGCTGAGCGACGTCGAGCGCTAATTTGATAAGACCATGAATTGGATTTGATTTTTATTATTTTTATCACGACTGTGTTTAAATACATGTTCTAGGATTTCATTCGGGATAGTTAAAAAAAACATGAATAGTGATTGTGAATTTATATATCAAAAAAATGATACATACTTAATTATACTGAAAACAAATATTGTTCATTTGATTAAATTAATTTAGTCGTCATTATTTCTTTCATTGGAAAATGTATATATTTAAATCAAATATATAATATGTTTGACTTAAATACATACATTATACATACATTATATTAGGTGTTGGAATTAATTCGTAGCGTTTTACAAGTGATGGGAAGTACTTTCATTAATGTATTTTTTAATGCTCATGTGAAATAAATAACATTCTTTCATTAAAAAACGCTACGAATTAATTCCAACACCTAATACTTTATCGAAAGAAAGGCAAATTAAATTACTTTAAATGAACAAATTTTCTTCTCAGTGTGAAAAAGCAATAATAATGAATTCTGTATTAAGGAAATGTATGCAGAAAATAACAAATTACAGACTGCAAATTACTACTTGAAACTTGAAAATACATAATAAAGAGTATTTATTAATGTTAACATTAAGAGTATTTAATGTTAATTTAATGTTAACATTAAATTAGTGTATATAATAAATAAATTTGTTTCTTCATTAATCAGATTTATATTAGATATTTAGAAAATACAGAAATATATAGCACATAAATTCATAATAATTTATATGAGATAATTTTAATAAATATCAAGACATTCTTAATTTATGTAATAAAGTTATTAAAATGCTTGTCTACATACTGTTAAAACATACACAAATTATTATATTATCTTTTGCATAAATTTTATTTTAATTATTCAATTATTAGAAACAGTGCTTAAAGTTTACAATTTCTCATGAGAGAAAGAGAGATTATAATAAATAATGAAACGTTATATACATCAACAGATACAAATAGATTTAATTAGAACCTTTCCTATTTTAATTCTGATAGCCAAATGCTATTTATCAAAAGATAAAGAAATTATAGTTCTCAAGTAAACAAAAATGACATTTACCTGATTTTATAGACATATCCATTTTCTTAATCTCGCCATACAGTATAGTTGCTAGCCAGGATAAAGCGATCAGCCAGAACGTGATCAATACAGCTGCTAACCACAAGGATATAATCCTTATATCCGACTTGTTACAGCCACAAGAATTGCTATGTCGGTTTCTAGACAAGATCCGTGATTTGTGCCGTCTGCAATTAAAAGATACCATCATACAATGTTGTAGTTATCTTAGCCCATATTAGATTAGAGATTAAGATTCGAATTTACCTATTCGGAACAGAGAAAACCAATATCAGTTTAATGAACTTTGCTCTGATTAGTCAAATTCCAATCTCAACTTCAATCGCAAACTCTAGTATGATATGATATATAAAATGTCATTTGTAGTAATATTCCTATTAAGCTCACTTTAGATGTACATAAAATTATATAAATGGAATTCTGTTTCAAATTCTGTCATGAATTACATTGTAGATCGTGTAAAGTAGGCTTTAAATATAAATATAAGTAACGTATTACCGCTTGACTTTCTTCTTTTTCTGAGGGGCAAGAATCAGGTCAGTGCTGTCGGAATCGCTTTCCGACAGCATATCGAGCAAGCTGATGGATTCTTTCGAATTCATCTTCTTCGGGGGCTTCTCCATCTTCGTCGGGAGCGTGTCACGAATCTCCGAGACCGTCGGATGATCGTGGCCGAACGCAACGTAACGTCATAACCTCCGTAAGATCCTTATTATCGTAACAGTCTCTTTTTTTTACAACAATGTATTTTCAATTAAGCTACTTTGGTTGATATTCTACCGCACTAATTCCTCAAGTATTTTGCAAATTAGGACGAAACAAAACACAGCAAGATACAACTCACGCACTCTAACTCGTCATAACCTATGAAGCATATCTGTTCCTTTTACGTGCACCTTCTACACTTTTCTTCGAATTTTTTCTTTAATTTTTTTGCCTCTTCCTTTTTGATTTTGAATAGCTAATTTAGACAATTCGTGTAGAAACCCATTTACCTTTTCGAATTTTTCCTATACCATGTAAACGTTTAGTAACTGTTGTACGATCAGCATTTAATTTTCTGGCAAGTTTTGAAATGGATTGTGCTGGATTTTCAACAATGCCTGCAATTCGATGTCTTCGAACTTTTTTGGTTGACCTGAACGTTCTTTGTCTTTCAAATCAAAATTATCACTTTTAAATCGTCGATACCAGTACTCACACGTGCTACTTGATAGAGCAAACTCGGAATAAGTTTCTTGCGATAAAACGATGAACTTCGGCAACCGTTTTTTTCGAATCAAAGCAATAAAGTAGTAGATGACGAAAATGCTCTTTATCACGTTCCATTTTCGATCACACTAAAAAGTATGGTTATGTTTTTCCATCATGGTGAGATCGAATATATTTTCTATCTGCGACGATATGAATGAATTTACTGTACTACGTTTTCTCCTCCTCTCGCTAGTTACTTCGAATTCTATAAATTACAGATTTACAAGTTCGAACTTGTGTTCGCACTATATATCGAATCGCTTCAAGTCCTTTGTAATTACTATCTAAACAAATATATAAAATGAGGCTCGAAAGAATCTATCAGTGAAAAATGTAAAAAGCCCATCGTGAAAATGTAAAGAGCCTACATCAGTTGTTCGGATGCACAGAAAATTCTTTATTTTCGTGAATGTAACAAAACGAATAAAATATATGTTTCGATTCAGGTCCTTATCAATATAAAATATAAATCGAAATTACATAAATAACGCAAATTCCAAGTTGATGATTCTCGAATTTAGTTCGTTCTTCTTTATTCAAATGTCAAATTAGTTATGTAATGAATAGCCCAATGATTATCAAAAATATTAATTTATACAATAATAATATAAAAACTTATAAAGTATGTAAAGTATACTTATAAATATATAAAGTAAAACCGAAGTCATATACATGCGTCACTAAGTAGAATCACATCGCTCATCAAATTGTCAGATTTGCTGTGTAGTCATTAAAAAAAAAAAACACAAAAACGAAAAATTAGAGAATTATTAAAATCATTTGTCTGAATTTTAATTATATCAACTTACATATAAGTGTTTTCTCGCGACTCGACGTAAAGGTCTTGTGGTGTCGACCAGTCTTTAAATAAGTACCTTTTCCTCTCGTCTAATATCTTGACATTTTCCCAATCAAAATCATGTTGATGACTAATTCTGTATTCTGTTATTACGGAATGCTGTGTAGTGTTCCAATTTATGTGATTTCTATGTTCATTTATGCGTCTTCAAACATCTACCTGTTTGGCCCACATATGATGCTTCACAATCTCGACAATCAATTTTATATACAATGTCTGTGTAAAATAGCTTAGGACGAACGTTTTTATAAACTGATGAATCCCCTATTAATCCCTTTATATGCTAAGTGTTAAGTCTTCTTTTAAAAAATTTTTGATCTTTTCTGATAAAAGTGCTATAAAGGGTATTATAAAAAACTTGTGATTAATTTTATCTTCATTATTGTCCGTTGTCTTATCTGTAGATGTGTTACCCTGGTTATTCCATTGTTTAAATTTTTTTGACAACCTATTTTTGATTTCAGAGAGTATGAGTTTCATACGTATATTGATAAGGAATTGAAGGAAACGTATATTTTATTCATTTTGTTACATTCACACAAGAAAGAATTTTCTGTGCATCCAAATAATTGTGGGCTTTTTTACATTAATTACTATAAGTTATGCTGCTTCGATTACACACAATTTGTTCCGAAATATTTTACGTGAACTACTCCGATTTCTACTTCGAGAATTTTACAACTCGAGCTGTGTTTAGATTCCGAATGCCACCCAGGTGTTATTTTATCCTTATTGTGTCTCTATCATGCCCTAGAGAACAGCAAAAAATCATTCATTTTACACTGTAAATACTTTGAAACATTCTTTGATTGGTCAATTCGCAAAATTCTTTTTACTGATTGATCAACGAAGTATTTGCAGCGCTAAGTGAATCGCATCCCGTATAAAGCCCAATTTTTCATTATCTGATTAACTTGTGGTTAAGCTTAATCTGATGTTTCACCTAATAGACTTCACTATAACATCGTTACAGTTGAAATTCATTGGATAAAATATCAGGTGAAGCTTAACCATAAGTTAATCAGAAAATAAAAATTGAGTCCTAACTTATGTAATTTAAGTTAACGCCGTGAGATGTCTCTGCATGCTATTTTTGACCCGTTTCTGCACACAGAATGTGGCAACACGCGGTGGTAATTGACCCGAGAGCGATGCATTCAGTATTACACCGCTCACTGAGCTCTTGCACTTGATTGGCATATATATTCTATTAGATAAAAAAATATAGACCAAGCACAGGTGCAAGAGCTCACTGAGCACTCAGTGAGCAGTTGTAATACTGAATGCACTCATTTAGTTTATCGCTTTTCCTAAAAGCGAAAGAACTTCCGTTACACGCCAAGCGTTACCATCCTGTCTGCAGGAGTCATTTGATGTCGTGTGCGTTTAAAACTCTAGAGTCTAGATATATCAAAGGCGCAAAGGTTCTCCATTTTTTACCTAATAATCACATCATATTTAAAAAAATTATCATATGACAACAATAAGCACTTATTTGACCACTAAATAAAAAAAATGGCGATCGAAATAGCCAATAAGAAAGTTGTCGGCATTTCGGCTTAGGTAAAAGGCTACTTTGGTATATCTATAGAATTTTAACGCGTTCAGAAAATTATAAAAGCGCCAAAAATTATTAAAATCTAAAAAATAATTTATCAATAAGTCAGTGCGTATAATTTCGCATAACGCATAAAACTGATTCTTCATTAGATTCTTCATTACCGTAGAATCACAAGCGTTGTTGTCCAATCAGAATCAAATAACTTGACGTTGATTGGACGGCAATGCTTGCGATACTGCGATTAATGTAGAACCAGCATAACGCATAGAGCGTAAGAAAATTAATCAATTAGAGTCTTTTATTTCATGAAAAATAAAAAAATTAAGCACTTTGATTGGTTCATTATTTTCGCACGATTCTTATGCTCCTGTCCTTACCAATTCGCAGAAATTAAATTATTGTGTAGGGGTTTTCGTTGTTACCATACAGCTAGCACAGAATTTATAGCAATATCGCTGCAAAATCTCTACAATATTGCTGTAACACGCAATGTTGCAGAGTATTGCTGCAACTTTTGTGCAACTTTATGCTGTACGTATCAACATTATCCCCTTTTTTTATGCTCAATAATTGAGAATGGATTAAAATGGATTGAAATTATCCGTATTTTAAGTTTAATTGAATCTAATTGAATAAAAAAATTTTTCATTTTAATGGATCCAATTGAAAATTACATTTTTTATTCGGAATTTCGAATAGAACAGTATTTCCTATGTGCATAGAAAAAGCTGATATTATTTTTAGATTGAAAGGCATAGAAATATATATTATGTATTTTCATGCAATTCTTATAAATAAATAAAAATGCATTCGGATTGAAAAGGATTTATTTTAACCTTGCGTGTTTTTGAAAATCTGAATTCATTTCAATCCATTTTTATTTACTGAGGAAATTGTCGTGTAACCGGAACATCTAATATATATAATTATATTGAGCCTTATATTTGGCCAGTATTCATGACTGTTCTTATTTTAAAATTGTCTTAAGATGCTAATACGTGACCGTTTACGACATCTCAAGACTATATTTAAATTAGTCTAAAATATAAGAATCAACTATGAATACCGAGTTAAGACATCTTTTATCATATTATAAATTCCATTATATATGAAAACTCATTTTGTGCCCTAATTTTCCAGGTACTTTATAGTATTTAATTTGTACATTAAAAGATACTACTTACAATTCAACAAAACGCTCGGATACGACACAACTTATTTTCAATATAGATTCATGCTAAAGAAAATCAAAATCTGACAAGTCCTCTGTGTTCTTTCCTTGTTGAACTTTTTATGTTTTTTTCCTTTTCTCTTTCTTATCCCAATATCGTGTGTCACATCTATTTCCTTCCAAATGTATAGAAGATATAATATGAGTCACAAAAACTCTTATTTCGTTCTCCTCCTTCAAGAAAAAAGAATAATCGTCATTAGAAGCACAATTGTCTTTTAGAGAATCTATGCTTTTCTGGCAAAAAGCATTATAGATAGTCCGAAAATAGAAATAAAGTGCAAAATAATAAACAATATTAAGTGAAAAAATAAAAAAATATTCCAATAATTATATTAGCGACGAGAAAATCTCTTTGTTTTTATTTTTCTTCTTGGTAAGATTTTTCAATGTTGCAAAAATATATTTGCCCTTTATTGAACATTTTTATTTTTATTCATTAAATATGAATGTTTGTGGAAACATTACGCGTTGTCGTCTGGCCGTTTGGTTGGCTGGATGTGACACAGCCGAATTTCAAACAACATCAGCTATGCCGACATCTTGCCTTCTAGACGTCCAGTTAAAGAAGAAATGAAAAATTAAAAAAATATGTATTAAATTATAATTTATAAATCTTGGGTCTATAATTTGCGTTAAATTGCGCAGAATTCCATTTATAATTTTACATATTGTCTTTATTTTTACGTAATCAAAAAATAATGTATCTAAATGAAAAAAAAGTGCTTGCAAAAGATGCGGCTGTCAAACTTTATATTACAAAATTTTAAAAGATTATTTTAATTTTAAAAAATTATATTAGATCATTAAATGAGAAATGTCCGTTTTTCGTATTACTATTAATAGCAACCTTCCTTTGTTAAAAATTAACTTAAATTTTAAAAAAGGTTTTAAAGAGCTTAAAATCTCTACTTTCTAAGGATCACTATGTTTTGAGTTTCTGTGAGTTTGGTAATTTTTATATGTATAAAACTATAAGCTGGATAAAATAGGAAAATTTTTTTGTCACTTGAGCTTCACACGTGCTCAAAAAAATTTTAGAAAATTTTCTATTTTTTGATCGTAAAAACTCAAAATCGCTACAAAATTGTTTTTTAAAATTATTCCTGATTTGTTGTTACTGAGTTATCGCGGTTTAAATAAAAGGAGCATTTTGACTTTAATTGCTCATAACTCAGTTACAAATCGTCGTATCACAATTGAAAAAAACAGATTTTTTTAACTGAAACTTTACTTTGTCGAACAGTGATTAATTGTCAAATTTTGTTTGAAAACATGCAGACACTTCGTATTAATAATAATACGAAAAACAGACATTGTTTATTTAATGACCTAATATTTAAGAATAAATAAATAAAAGTCTAAACAGGATTCTAGAAAACGTTAATTAACGTTCTGTGTTCGTACTTACTTGATTGATGACTATTTATGCTTCACATTGGAATTATATATTCACCAATCTTAATATTTAACAAAGAGAAAACATAATTGCGCGTAACACTGAAGAATATTAACAGTCAAAACTATAGTTTGATTAGTGATATCACGTGTATAATTCCGAACTCACTATAAAAAATTACAATCATAAAATTTTTCTATGAACTGCGAGCAGTATTAATCACTACTTGTACGAATTTTTATTGATATAGTTCGTCATGTTCCTGAATTTGTAATTCCGATTTTCTAGGAAACTCTCGGTGGATGGAGAATTAGTTTGCGAAAATTAAAAAATATAATATCTAAGTTTCTGGAAAGTCGGAGGTCGAATTGTTTGTCCACCGGCATTCGTCGATCCTTTAAACTTTATTGATTGATTTCGCACTACGACGTCGTTTTAAGCAGGTATGATTGCGCTATGTTTCCTAAACACTTTCTTAAATTCCATTCTCATTTTCTTAAATTCCAAAAAGATAGGAAAGAGAATGTCTAAAGAATGAAAGGTAAACAGCGGGGAGTTTCTAGTCGAGAAACATGAATTCATAATTCGATATACGGTGAAAAATTCGATAGTGACGACGATGGGACATCCGAGATCTAATCGAACACAAATATCGAAGGCACTTGCACCTTGCACGAGGTCGGAGATTCACCGAAGAACTGATAGCGAGGGCGTTCGATACCTTCAAGGAGACATGAACATAAGGACGCGGCGTGTACCTGTCTACACCAGGAGCGATCTTTAAGGAGGGGTTTAAAGTCTTCCGCCATTCCAACTCCATTGGCTGGAGTCGAGGTGTTTAGGGGCCGGCTTCTTTTCACGTCTCTCTCCATCGCAGATCTTCGCTTTCTATTGTCTCGCGGGGGCTAGAAGGCGTTAATGAAACTCGCTACATTCTGGTGCATCTACACCTATGATATTCCTTTAAGTTCACTTGACGATATTTTTCACGTAATTATTAATCACGATTAATTAATAACATCAATCCTATTTTTCGTAGAAACCGCGAAAGATGAAGAGGATTAGACTATTTGTGATTGAAAGTATTTTAAAGTTTACAAGCGTATCGTTGACGAAAGGATTAAAGTAAATCTCATAATAAAATCGATATAAAACAATAAATTAATGGACTCCTTATATTAAATATAACAATAAATAGTAATAACGAGGCGATAGGAGTCATCGCTAGAAGTAATTACACAAAGTATCAAATATTAAAATTCACTACATTAAACACTATGTTATATTAACTTAAAAAAATCTGATTCGAACGTTTCAGCTCATATTTGGGCTATTTCCCTGATGAAAATGAAAATCGAAGCGTAAGTCGAATGTAACGGGAGAGTAACAGAACCATAAACGAAACTTCTAGGAAGCGAAAATTGAAACGTCAAAATGTAAAAGAATGCTTCTTTTACATTTTATTGTTTCAATTTTCACCTTCTAGAAGTTTCGTTCACGCTTCTATTATTCTTCCATTACATCCAATTTACACTCCGATTTTTATTTTCATCAGAGAGTTTTAGCAGAAATGATGACAGAAAATATATTGCATTGTTGCATGTTTTCGTGATCACGTCTGTAATAAGATGAGTCTTTCTTGACAAAAACGTTCAGACCAAAGTATCTATCATGAAACATGTTGGAACGAATTCCTATTTCGGAATTATTTCGTTTTCCCTAGAAAACACAATAGAAATTTAGAGAATAATTCCGATCGAAATCCATTCCGACTTGTTCCATGAGTGCTCTGATTTTTTAGTTAATGTAACATAGTTTAATGTACACGGAAAGAATTTTCTTTTAAAATTTAAATGTGGTAATTGTAGTACAATACAATATTTTCAAGATTTTTACCATGCACTTCAATAAAATTAATCAACTTATTATATACTTTATTGTAGTTTATTAATAAATGACAGAGATTTAAATTAAAATTCTTCGAAATACAATCTTCATTTTATTTTTAGAAAAATATTTATAAGATTATGTATTTATAAAAAAAAAAAGAATAGAGACCATTATTTGATCAGGTGCTTCTAATCTAATTGTATCTAATTGTAAGAAAAGTATGTGCAGGACATAAGTAACTATCATGTGTACTAAATATTAATTTATATTAATTATTCATTCGTCAAACTTGAACGATTTGACTTATTAAAAGAATGAAAAAGATTTACTTTAGCAATATAAAATACAATGAACTGTAATTCCTGAGAAATATTTCATTCAGATTACATTGAACGATTGTTTGTGATCCATGCGTAATGCAAACTTCCGCCAACGCGATAATTTCGGTGCCGATCATCGATACCTTCAACCGGAAGTGCGTCCAAAACGCGCTTTTCGATGAACCCCACCAGAATGAGAATCTCACTTGCGTTGCGTAAAACACCACTCACGTTCACGGGATCCTAATACTCTTCGTGACTTCCGGTACTGGGACGGACTCGCGCGCCACCGAAGGAGTCACGTGTTGCTGTCGGTGACCGGATATGGTGAAGAAATGGACGGCCAAATCGGCTCGGCTCAGCTCGGTGTTTCTCTCCTCATGCGAAACACGCGTAATCCGTGTACCAAATACCGAGCATCAGCCGGTGACATCATACCTATTGTGTACATAGTCGAGCGTTCACGTCCGTGGCTTATTTTACCGCGCATCTTCGCTTAGACTGTCGGTCATTATCATTCCACCATGGTGGCATCATGAACGGAGATATTGAAACCGGTATGGTTTCGGATTTCGACGCTTCAGGCACGCGAAAACCACGCTTACTCGCGACGAGTTCCTTTATCAAATTCAGCTCACATAATTGACTCGCGAAAACCGCAAAATTCGCTGAGATCATTAATTTATTACGCGATTTCAATCTTCGATTAATTATTTACCAAAAGACATTCTGAATTTCCTTGAAATGAATATAGATAATAGAAGTCTGTTTATAACTGAACTAATATATACTGTACTTAAAGAAATGAAATACTTAATGAAATAGATACACGAAAAGAACAGTTTTGCTGAAGTATCTAAAAATTTACCTACGCGTACAAGTCTGAAAATATTTTTAGTTGGTGTACCATCAAAATAATTATATAAGAAGCTTAAATTAACTACTACAATGTTAAAAATTTTGTAGTATTGTTATCAATATTTAAACATTGTAATTATTTTGATACTCCAATAACATTATTTTTAGATCTGTATCTATCCAAATTTTTAAATACTTTAGTAAAATAAGTCTTTCCGTGTAAACGTTTGATATTTGGCAAAAGAGAGAAGGAAAATACTAGTATAATCCAATGCAACAATAAGAAACAAACCTTCTAATTCAAGATTGATCAGAAAACGCGATTGTTCAATACTGGTAGAAGCCAAGAATCATTGTAAATTCCAGTTTCTTTCACTTTTCCTTCTGGCAAGAAGTGAGCTTCTCTCTCTTTTAGTCTCTCGATTAGCAATAAAAAAATTCTTCGTCTCTGACATCGGCGGTGATATCGAGTCATTGCATCGTGCATTGATCATTCTTCGCACATCGCGAGGAATCGACGAATTTACATCGTATACGATCTCTCATGGAATCTTTTCACATAATGATGAATTAAATATCCAAAATTTCTACGTTTACGTTGATTTTTTGAGTACTGTAAAATGAAACCCAACTTGGTTCTGAATCCCATCGACTAAAGATCTGGCTAAAATCGATTGGGAGTCGACTGTTCCGCGATAAGTTTTCACGAGACTATCTGAGATGCGAGAAAAATGTTTTTGTGGGAAATGAGATACCGTAACATCTTTTTCCGATAGGTATATGTATGCTCGCCCAGGTCTCAGGTAGCGGAGGTATTCGACGTTATCAAACACCTGTATAAACTTAACACTCGTTGCAGAAGGTTTTGGTTTGGCACGCTCGTTACACGTATACACGGAAACAATGATTTTACTGAAGTGTCTAATAGAACACAAACTAACATTATATCAATATTATAATTTCCTATTAAACAATATAATTGTAATATAACACATATTATACATAACAGTTACTTTGTTGAGTAGAAAATTTGTAATATTCATATAATATTATTGTTAATTTGTGTTTTACGAATAAAAATTTAGCTAAATACAGGGAGCCTATTACAGCTCTTGAAACGAGAGAAAATTAGTGAGCGAATTTATTGAATATATATATTTATAACTTCATTAGTTGACACTGAATAAATATATTCACTTTTGTAATTTTCATCTCGTTACAAGAACGTCATAAAGCTCTCAGAAAATAATTTTACTTTGGCCATCAAAATAATTTTATGGGACGCTTAAACTGATTGTTAGAATGTTTTTGAAACACTGTTATTAATATTTAGGTATTCTACAGAATTACTTGACGATCCAACAAAATTATTTTTAGATACTATATATATCTATAAGCAATGTAAGCTAAATTTTTTAATACAGCAAAATCGTTCTTTATGTTCTATACACATACATACACACACATGTACTTTACTGCGCTTTATCGATGTGTGTGACGAGACATCATGTCTGTATGTACTGATATTTATATTCCAGTCGGCGAAGATTATTTTAAAACAGCAATAAAGATTCGAACAATCAGCTATTGCGATTAATTGTGCGTAAAACTCTACGCTGAAACAAATTTCGAATATTAAATTATCATTATTGTGCATAAATGTAAACCTTTTATTTCGGTTTTCAGGACAGATATATATTATCATTGGGAAAATATTCAATGGAATTTAAAGGCTGACAGTTTCATATATGAAGAATTTTGACATTGAGTAACCTGATAAAATTCTTCTTAAGTCGTCACAGTAATTGTGTGATTGATAAGTTTCTTTCCGAATCTTATCATCTATTTTGATTCTACTTATTTTTATTACTTCTTCTTTTCGCAGGCCAAGTATCTTAACTGGAAGAGTTTCACTCACCTCGCGGGATTCACGTCACCGGAACAAGAACTGCCTCGAGATATCTTTGAGATGGACATCTCGACACACGAGGCCTGTTCTTTTTAACTAAACTTCTTACACGGTTCTTCATCTTTCCTCTTTTTCTTTTCACTTTTCACAAGAGAAAAAGAGAAAAAAGAAACTGTGCAAGAAGTGAACTTTGATTAAAAAGAACAAACCTTCGACCTTCCATTTAAAAGAGAGGAAATCAAATGCTTTGATCAGATACTTTGCGAAATAGTAAACTCTTCGCTCGCGGATCAAGGTATAAACTTCGTCGTTCGGTGCAAGCGATTAGCAGGCACGACGAGGAGCCGACACGGTGTTCCGTCACGGAGAAAGTCATCGCTGGCAACAATGACGACGGCTGCCATCGCCGTCGCCACCACCACCACCACCACCAACCGTCATCGTCGTCGTTTGGTACCGTATTCACCGGTATGGCAGAAGAGAGGAAACGAAGAAAAAGGAGGGAAAAAAAGCGCCACTGGAAGAACAATTAATTTGTACGCGAAACACGTACGCGCGGACACGCACACGCGAATGACCGCCGCGATGGAACGCGCCTACGCGTTCTCCACCTTCTCCATCCGGTATATGGAATATTCGGCTGCCAATCTGCGGCGCGCGCGGATATAAATACATGTCGGGTGTACTCATCTCCTACCGACCGGGCTGTTTAATTAGAAAAATTCGTCGATAGATTTTCGCGAGTCCGGTCGCGGTCGAGACGAACCCCCCGCAAGATGAACGAGAAAACGCCGCCAGCGCGAGCTTCAACAGCTTTTGGCGTATTTTTAGGCTGCAGAAGGTGTTCCACGTACTACTCGCGTCGATATATCTTTATCGCTTTCATAGAAATAACGCACCGCGGGAAACGATAAAGATTAGGCGGAAATAATCGAAATAGGTTGCTTCTATTGCAAACGGCGGCACGAACAGTATCATGAAAATATAGAGTCTATTCTTTTTTCATATCCCAGAATTGAACTTCTTGAACGGTTTATCCTTTTTCTTTTTACATTAGAGAGAAAAAGCTAAAAGATGAGTCATGCAAGAGGTTTAGTCCTGGAATATGGAAAAAAATTTAGTATATACGTGAAACTAGAAAGATAAAAAATGGGAGTAGTTGGCGTTTAAGTATAGTCTTCAAAGCGAGACTTCTTAAAGATACCCCAGATAACAAAATATTTGTAATATGTCAACAAATTCTTATCCATTGTATTCTTTTTAAATTTGTTTTATACTATTATAGAAATACAGCAAGGAAGTATTTATCTTGTTATCACGATGTTATAATTATAAACTTGCTTTCTGATATATTTATGTCGATATTAGAGAAATAGCAGCTATGCTCGACTATTGTTGAAGGTTCATTAACGTTTTCCAGCAGGTGGAACCAGTCACAAAAATTATCATTATGATATTATAGAATACGTGATTATGATTTTATTTGTACAAATGAACATATAAGTGACAAATAAGGTGATGATTTCTTTATGATATTATTATGACTTTTGTGTTCTATCTGAGAAGAGATATAGATGAAACAGTGTAAGACAGTAAATTATTTCATCCTTGTTTAGCATTGACAAATGACAAGGAAGCAATGATTCACAGTATTATGTCAACTGTGTCTTTTTATTAGAAAACGTCCATAATCTACAACACATATTTTGTAATACATGTTTTTTAGCATGTTTGGCTATCCGGAATGCTATGATGACTCTCGCGAAATGTAGAACCCGATTCCTCTGTCTAACACCGTTCTTGCCAATCAATGGAACGCAACATTAATATAGAGTGAGAGAAAAAGGATTCACCGTCATTTCTCACACCGGAACAATGCTCAACATTGACGGGCGAAAAGGAACGACGTAGCAGAGCAAAGATCTCGGTAGAAGTAGGTCGTGCAAATGAGGTGGACTCTGTGGAAACGCATTTACTATAACTGAAGCAACCAGTCACGTGTTAATTACAGAACAAACGGCTACAGTTTTGTAGGGCGCAACGAACGCATCGAAGATGTGAGCGAGGAAGACGTGGAATAACAAAGGGAGGTTTTTCGCGACGATCGGACGAACGGAATCTAGGATTGAGAACGGGGACGTCGCGAAATATAGAAGTGCCCCAATTTTCCTTGAGATTGGAGTCAATTGTTGCTCGGATGGAAAGGAACATCCCAGCCGGCCATTATTAGCGTGTTAATAATTAAGAGGGGCGGTAATTAACTCCAGTTGAGACTTAAGTGATAACACGGCACACCTGCAGTCAACAAGTCATTTTACAGGGCACTCATAATTGCGTGGTGTTTCTAATTAGCGAAACGCTGATGGAAAAACTTCCACACCAGTTCGATCGGTTTGGCTTTTATCCAACCAGAGCAAAAGATTACGTCGAAATAACGTTAAAATGAATTATGTGACTGATCAAGAGACTTTTAATCCTTTATTGGAGCTATAAAGATTGAGTAGAACTATGTTCTACTCAAAGATGTTAAACAAGAATAAAATGATGCCTGCAGAGCATTTGAGCAGAAATCTGAATGTTCTATTTGAAGTACAAAATGCAAATGAGTGAATCATCACCTTATGGCGATGCAAATGAACGCTTTATGTTGATAATTCATAGTTCAACGTTTTTTACCTACAATTTAGAACCTAATCGTACAAATTGTACAATCTAAAATGTTTTGATTCAAATGACTCGTTATTGTAATAAAAAATTAATAACAATTTTGGAACCATTTTAATACTATTTTGATGTCTTCATGATTTTTTCGTTCTGCTTACATAGAATACAAAGTCACAATGATATCATAGACCATTACATTATCACGACTTATTATTTATCGCTTATAAGTAAACTTGCAAGTGAAATAAGATCATATAATGATATCCATGTGATATCATTATGACTTCTGTCCTGACGAAAGTAAAAATCGGAGCATAAGTCGAATGTAAGGAGAGAGTAACAAAAATGTAAATGAAACTTTTATAGAAAGCGAATATTGAGACAACAAAACATAAACACCTTTTTTTATATTTCATTATCTCAAGTGGGAGCACTGACACTTGTATAACGCATAATGTATAAGAAAATATCAATTAAAAATCCTTAATTTCCTTCTTTTTCATGAAATAAAAGATTCTGATTGGTTAATTTCTTTTTCTTATATTTTATACGTGATGCAAGAAGCTCTTATCCTTACATTCGACTTAGGGTCATCACACAAAAAATGACATAAACTACATAACTATTATAGGCATATATAAGGCTGGCTGTTGGATCAATAAACATCCGACATAAAAACGTCATATTGATTTATATAAGATTCTTAGTCTAGCGGCTTTATGCTATATGGTTATACAATTTACGTCATTTTGTACATCATAGCCCTTACATTTCGATTTTTCGCCAAGGTGTGTTCTGAATATCATTTTTGCACATCCATTCTTTTAGTTTTTATAATGTACTTATGAACAAAATCTAGAAATCTTACTCTGTTCACGTTACGACGAATGTAGATCCAAATTAAATGATCCGAGGGAACACGGCCTCTTCATCGACAACATCGAATCATCAGATGGGATACAGCATAACAATGAGGAAAACACGAAACATTCACAAAGTCACTCCGTGATTTGCGCGAATCATTTTATGGATCTTCAGAAGTGTTGAAGTGACACCTCGTTTAATAAAACGTTTAAATTAACGAAATAATTATCGGCCAATTTCGATCGTTCTTCTCTAATTAGCGACTTGATATTCATTGAGTACCACGAGTGCACGGCGATACCAATTGACACCTCGCGTTTAATTCGCGCACGTGAATCAAGTGTGCGATCAGTTGCGATAAGCTGACGCCGATTACGAAGCACCGGGTACGAGTGCGCTTATGTAACATTTTTATCGTTTTGCCGGAACATTCAAAACAGCTTGTCGCCTCCGCGAGAATCATTCCACGGTCGACCGTCGAGGTCAAGAGTGGCCTTTGAAATTTCCCGACTCAAGTCTATTCCGATCACGAATGTGGTATTATAATTAAGTAAAACTCATTGTCAATTACAAAAGATTGAAAAACAGCTCGCATGTGTGTATCAAGACAAATTTCTTTTTACGTTTCATTGTCGATAGGGCTTTTTAGTGGCTTTTTTATTCGCGCGAGGGACTCGGTATTTAAAAAAAACTCTTCTTTATCGCGACGATACCACGCCCGAAGCCGCGCGCCTTATCACGATCGAGCATACGTGAGGAAATCAAATGTCCCATGATACTGCAATAACACTGTCAGCGTGTTTATAAATCCGTATGAAAGGTACTCCTCTCGAGGTCTGACTTGTTCATAGGAATGCGTTGAATGTCGATTGAAAACGGCCGGACTAAGACATAAATTCAAAACAGTGAACAAGAATGGATCCAAGTGGATGCCACATTATAAATCCGTTTTGAGTTTGAATACTCTTCAAAGAGTAATCTCGATTACTCTTTGAAAGAGAGATAGGGGTATAGATATAGATATATAGATAGTTTAATTTTTATTACGCGTTCTAGGAAAACGTCCTTTCAAGAGTTGATCAGAAACAAAACTCAATAAATCATATAAATGTTATATCAAATCATCTACATAACATTTATATATTATAGTATGACCTGAGCTCTAGGTGTTTATATATCGAAAAACATGAAGAAAAGTCTATGTCAAAGGTCTATGTCGTGTAATTTAATTAAATTATAATATATTTTTATTTTAAAAATATATTATATATAATTTAATTAAATTACGCGAGCAGAACAAAAAAGAAAGAGAGAGTGGAAGAATATAGAAAATAGTTATTTATTAGGCGTTCTGAGATTATGGTCAGTATTCATTGATGATTCTTATTTTAAGACTTTAATTGGTTCGTGAAGAACTTAAAATCTTGATTCTTGAAAAAAGAATTGACTATGAATATCGACCTATGTCTCCTCATCAAGTGCCAAGCATAACACAGTTAGGAGAGAAAGAAAAAGAATACATAAAGTTAAAAGAAAGAGAGAGAAAGAGAAATGAAGATCTCATATAGAAAGAATATTTTACTTACTCGAAGATTTGAAAGAGGCTCGGCTTTTCTAGATAATCACTCAATTGCACACAAATTTCCCGAGTTAAGTTCTTCCTCCTTACGAATACTCTTCTAATAATATTTTTCTAACGTGATTGATAGTGATTCACATAAAATCCATTTTTGTGAAAATGCACAGGGCAGCACGCAAAATCACAATCGTGTCTCAAGCACGACACGGAGATCAGTGTGATGGCATGACGGCCAACGATCATTTTAACTAGGAAATCGTTCTCGCCTTACAGGATGCCGATGCGTCAATATTGACACATTTCTTACGAAACATAAAAGAACCGGGCTTTCGCCCGTCTATCTCCAATCCTTCTGTATCTGGAGAATGCCGAAAAATCCCCACAGATATATACTTCCGACGAATAAATTCTTCTTTCACAATTTTTAGGATATTTTAAATGTATCTCTATAATTATATTAAATATAATATATATAATTAAATATGTAGTCTCTTCAAAAATATCTCAGAAATATTTCAACTAAAAAGTGAAACATTTCATAAAAATTGCGAAATATGTCTGCAACGGTTCTTGCACATAAAACCTTATTGAAAGGTTGATAAAATATTATAGAAAGAATCTGCAATCTTTTTGAAATATTACCAAAAAGGGAACTTGCGTCTTACTTTTGTAACTACTGACTCCATAACGGTAACAAAATGACCCTAGATATATGTTTCATACTCTTGTATTTTAAATTGTGACAAATCGATTTTAATATTATGTATTCCGCAATTTATAATATATAATCTATTTAATTAATTAATGTTTTCACATTCAGAAGAACAAAACATTGATTGAAACGTATGCGGATTAATTTTGAATAAACAAATAACTTTGCGCACCAACAATCACATAGACTCTTAATTGACTATTTTATCCTCTTTTAGTTTAGAATTATCAAAAATGTTTCAGCTATTTCTAGTACTACAAAAATGATACTTAAATATATACTTGATTGATACTTAAATAATATTTAAATTTATTATGTCGACATAATAGAGTATCAATTATCATATATTTAAATATCATTTCTGAAGTACTTAAAATTTATTAAGAGTTTTTGTGATCTGTTTACAAAACTTATTGAAAGAAATAAACTTAAAATATTTCTCAAAAATAGTGATTATATCGTCAATTATTTTGATTAATTAATTATATAGTATAAGCACATATACAATCACTATTAAAAAATTACATTTGCAGTTTCCACACAGCATCATCATTCATGTACAAAAGGTTTTCGCAATTAAAGTCATAATAACATCAAAATGACTGATAAAGTTAAACTAAATCGATTGATTAAAAAAAAATCGCTTTTAGTAAACATTTTCGAATCATTTTAACATCATGATGCTTTTTTGATCTATTCAAATATGTTTTTCAATTTTTTGTATGTAATAGATTTTAGAAACATTTCTGTTAAAACATTTCATATGACATAATGCAGAATCCTTTCAGAATTGTTACACATGAGATATGATAGATTGAAACATTTCTAAAAATTTTCCGTAATAGTCGGTATTGTAATATTATACATTTAATAAATTATTAAATATTGACAATAAAACAATCTTATTTAGACCGTACATGTGAGAACACAACTAATAAATAGCGTGGTGACTTCTCTCATATGCCTGTGATGGCTGTGATACGCTGATTGTATGTACATAGTCCTACTATTTAACGTCAATTCCGAACGACGATTTTTATTAGAGAAGTTCTCTTGACAAAAATACTCTCTCTCGATGGTTTGCCATTGCCTGCCGAGAAGAGCTACGAGCGTTCGAAAAATTTTTTGGTTCTGCCTGGGAATCGAACGCGGGATCTCTGGCATAGCAGATGTCTCGTGCGCTGCCACGCATACACTTATATGTTTATAAATACGTATTAAACACATTTAAAAAAGATTAATAATTTATTCATTAAATATAATATTTATAAAATAAATAGCAATTAAAATATTAAATAGATTTTATAAATTAAATATTACTGACATTACATTAATTATTTCGATGTAATAATATATGTATTAATCATTAATAATATTCATTAATTAACATCATATACGTATTAATTAATATCAATTATTCATACTCAAATCGTACTCAATTCTTTCTTTTGGATTACTGGAAAAGTAACATGTCCTGTATAAGCATTATTGTCCATGTGACCTACGTTACGCGAGTGAAACTTAAATAACGTAACAAAGGTAGAAGAGTGTTGCTCAGGAAACAGGAAATTGATTCGGTGAACAAAAGATTTGTTGGATAACGAAGACAATCCTGTATTGATTAAACGCAATAAGTCGCGTAACAGTAACAAACATCAATGAGACTTGTTTGTGTAACAAAATCGAAAGAAGAAAAAAAATTTATTGAACATCAGTAAGACTGTATAAAAAAATTGAAGAAGAAGCAATTATTAATACGTCAGTAAGTATGAACTCGTATAAATACGTCAATTTATTAATATTTAATAAGCGACATATTAACCGGATTTAACTTTATTGCTACTGTACTTTACGGAAAATGATAAAATATAATTAAGGAAAATGAAGGAAATAGCTAGCATAATATGTATGTTAATTTTTTATTTCCTCTCTCATACAATATAATCTCTTAATCATGTAACAACAACATGTTACTGCAGTAACAATGTCGCAATATATATATATATATAGGAACATACGCCTGTGTACAAATAAATTAGCAGGGGAACAAAAAATAATGTACATTATTGTATCAATATGATCCACTTATCGAACGTTAAATTCCTCGAATAGAATTCCGCGAGTCATTCGTGATATTTTATCATTAAAGTGTCACCCTGCACGTAGAATAACGGAAACGATTATTAGGCAACTACAATTGTACACTTGTCACGCAATGGATGGATCCTTTTCCTTTGGCCGGTACTTGGCGTAAAACGAAGTTACCAAAGTACAGATATTCTGTATGAGTCAGGATGTGATGACGTACAAAGATACGTCTTTCATTTAGGGAACGATTACACTTGATAATCTAGAATTCTTGTTTTCATCGTAATAGCAAAGATTGAGATAAAGAACTTCGTTTTACTCCTAACAACAAAATAAAGATCCTGTTAACAAGCGCTCTACATTTCTCGCATTATAGTAATAACGCTTTGAGTACGCTTTGAATACCCAGGTGATTGCCTAAGAAATTATTTTACGGAACACATACTATCTTCGTAAAAATAAGATATAATAACGTGGAAATTAAAAAAAAAAACAAAACGATTTAGTGATTCAGTTATTCTCAGATCATAATAAATGACTTGAGGTGCTAAAAATTGTCAAATATCGCTTAATTATAACTTTGTGTATAAGAATTAAGTATTACTTATTAATAGAATTGCGATCGTAAATTTGTGCAATTGAGATTAACGTTATTATTGGTAACGTTTGCTTTGTGCTGTAAGCTGATTAAAACGAACAAATTAATGAACAATTAGATAAAACAATCATAGTCTAGCACAGACATAATTCATTAAATATTATAAATATAAACATAAAAATGTAACAAAAAAAAAATAATTTGAATCACATACAAAAATACATATAACATAAACGTTTTTCAATACGCTTTAAAAATGTTTAATCCTTCATTAAAATTATATTTTGTTACTGCCTCTTTCCACTATATTATACATATAAAACTATTTTTTTTTATGATTAATTTTTTTTATAACATTGTATTATTTAATACTATTTTATACAACTTCCCTCCCGAGAAAGATTTTAGTGAAATCACGGAATTTAGCTATATTCGTATATCATGTCAAGCATTAATAAAATGAACAATTCGGTAAATTACGTGAAGTAGGCGTTTATTAAACTCAGCGATATGTCTATCGACTCGTAGAAAAAAATTTTATTACGCGTAAGCAATATTTTCTATTATTTTAAATTGTTAAATAGATACTATGCGATCTGTTACGTATTTAGTTTAGAGATAAAACTTTTGTGTTCACTAAATGACAAAAGGTGCTCGATTGTACGTTGAGAAAACTTGATGTTAATTGCGAATATTTTGAAAGAGATGTGAAGAAGAACTGTCTTTCAAAATTCCTATTAGAAGAATTAGAATAATAATTATTCTTAATGTGTGACAAAGATTTTCATTTAAAATATTATTAGTGCTTTATTGTGAATTCTTATTAAAAATATTTTTAATGTAGGCGAAAGAAAAGAAACATTTTCATTGAGAAAAAACATGTACAGAGAAACGGAAAAGTTAATTAAAGACAAGCTTGATACCTTTACTATAGTAAAAAGGTAGTAAAAAAAATAGGTCCTAAGTTACTAAAAATTGTTAATTCGTATATACAGGAATATTTATGTCAAGTCTCAACTTGTTTGATATGCTATTAAAAATATTATTTTTTATTTAGAACTAGAAAAAAAGAGGAATGATTCATAGATTGTGCAAGAATACAAATAATGAGCTCTTCTACAAAATGCTAATATTCATGGAGACATTCATTGACATGTAAGATGTAAATAAAATATTCAAATTAAAGAATAGAATGCAACTTATTAGGCATATTCTACATACATGTATGTATCTGCATATATTTAAAATTTATTCTATTGTATTAGCCGAAATATAAAATTTCTTTGAAACGCATATTTGATTATCTTATATCTCGAGCAACTTTTATTCATTGTGATATAAACTATCACGACGTAAATATAAAGTACTATTATGTACTATGCACGTGCTGTCACTTAGTGACTGTCTATTATTATGGCTATGTTCCGATATACTCTGCCAGAACTGAAAAACTAACTATAGTACGCGTACATATAACTATAGTATACGTAATGCACTATAGATTTTCAGTACTGGTAGTGTATATTGAAACATTGCCTAGAGATTTTGGCATGGATGACAGCATTAAATCTGTATTTTAGACCAAATAGTAGATCAAACCGTGAATTTTTGCATTTATGTAAGAGCTCTCAAGCATTAAAGCACGTATTATAGTCTACAAACGTCTTAGACAGCACTTGCGTCATTTTTATAAAACATGTCGATAATACACACTAATGTGTGCGCGCTAATTATGTAATTATTCATCTAGTTATCTCATGTGAGATGGTACTTTGAACTAGTACTGATATTTTGATATTTTCAGTAAATTTGAAGCGTACTAAGAGAGCGTACGTCATGCAATCACAGAGTTTCTATATATCATAATAAAATTCGAGTTTTTAGATTTTAATGAAATTTCTCCTTTATCGGGCGATTTGTTTTCTTCGTAAAAATTATCAAATCGAAAGATAACGCATGGAATCAGTCTAAAGCTTATGATATGCAATATTATCGTACGCTTCTATGAAAAATAATTGTAGTTATCACCTTTGAAAGCGCCCAGGCAATATATTTTAATATCTCTCTCTCTCTCTCTCTATATATATATATATGAGTTTTTTTAGATATCTCTTTAGGATTTAAATCCGAATCAACGTCTTAGACTAGTTCGAAATCGTCTCTATTAATGATAATATATGCAAGTAAAAAAATTCATATATAAATTCGAATGGTAACGTTTTTATTCGTCCCATTTTCTATCGCATTTAACGTTTGTCGATATTCAAATTGTAATATCTTAGGAAGTATTTGAAGACTAAATCTAAGTATTTTCAAACGATATTACATCGTTATGGCATTAAACAATATTATATGGCATTAGGTTTCATATCTCATCATACGCCAAAAGCGTAGTACCATTTTATTGGACTACTTTGTTAATTCGCGAGAGACGATTTGCTATAGGACAATATTGCTTTGTTCACGTTTACCATATCAATTGTCCTCTCAGTAGTTTTTACATCTTATAATTCCCATGACTTATACGATGCCGTCCAGGGAGCGATGACAGTCCATGACGGGAACTGTGCCAGAAATTTTTTAAATCTCAAGGATTTTTGGTGTTCGCCATGTAAGAAGTGTCCAGCTAATGCGATGGATAAACACGGTCCTTTTTGTTCTGTAGATACCTGAACACAAAATTTTGTAATTTTTCGCGAGTAAAGCCCATATCTGATTAAAGATTGAAATTGAGATTGAGATTAAAATTAATCAATTAAAAACAAAATTATATCAAGTTTTAATAAATCATGCCTGATGATTGATCAAATTTAATCTCATTATCAATCTCAATTTCTCTAATCTGATACGGGTATAATGTGATATAACAAAGGAAAAAACATATATTTGTCTTGCAAACTTACATTCAGTTCAATAGAAAATGTAAATGGCACGCAGTCTGAGGCACATGCATAATAAATAAAGTAAGTCTCTCTATTGTTCCATCTTGGACCTTGCAATGGTTTCCCGTCAAGTATAGACCATTTTTCTAGATGAACACCTTTGTATGGAGACAAAATTATACCTATGTGGTCAGGACCTAAATAATTCAGAAGATATTTAATTTTTTTTATTATATCAAGAGAGAGAGAAAGAGAGAGAGAGAGAGAGAGAGAGAGAGAGAGAGAGAGAGAGAAAGAGATACATGAAATTTAAATTATTTAAACTTTTGAATATCTTACCTGTAACATTAAAGGTAAAATTAACAACATGCTGTTTCGTAGTCTTCGAAATTACCTCGAGATTTGTAGGAATACTTATGAGCGGAGCGGGTCCTGGTATCCAGGTAGTTTTCCTATAAAATGAGCCCTCTCAATTCGTGTCAAGTTTTATATTCGAATAATGTACTACTAATTCTGATATACCACAAGAAAGTTGTAACCGGCATTAAATATGGAAAACCGCAGTATAATTCCTTCTCGCAATCCTTGACTGTTGGCGTCGCAGCAGCTATTTCAGGTACTATCGATTCTATACTGTAAGGACTATTCATATCTAAATCCACTAACCAGTATCCCGTACCAAAATACCTATCACTACCATCTACATTGTAATACTGACGTTGACTATGCTGTAAATCAAAGATATAAGATGAATAATATATGCATACGATGAACCTATGCTATGTTCTATTAAACAAAAATTTTCAGGAATGTTAAGATAACTGTACCGCAATCATAAATCGTTGTGGAGCAGGCGACAACCGATCACCACTGTAAGGGAATCCAAGTGGTGTTAGAATTAATACAGCAATAGCAATTAAGAAAATTCCAACAATCACACTTATAATTCGTTCGGCATTCTTTATTAGAAGCACTATTGGCAACTGAAAATATTGTGAGTTATATTTTACAACAGATTAAGAGACGATTGTACAAATTAAAGATACAAAATTATGTCGTGAAAATAAAATTAAAGCTATTAATATTTTACCGTGAAGCATAATAGATGGCAGAATGATAGTGACAGCATATTAGCTATTACAACTTCAGAATTAATACTGCCACCGGACCGTCCCATTATTGGAATGAAGAGATAGAGAGCACCGAGCGTTAAATAAAATACCTGTATATAAGATAAACTTAACGATCCCACTTGGTAACAAAGCCATTTCCAGTCTACAAAATTCATAAAAGTACATTCAATCAAATATTAGAATACTTTTAAAATAATTGACATAGAAGATTAACATAAAAAAATGTTAGTGTGTAAAAAAAAATTTATAGAAAGCTTTGAATGTCCTCACCTCTCCATTTGCTGAAGAAATTGTGTCGCGCAATATTTCCAAGTGATGGGAATAAAACCCAGTGGAGCGGTATAAAGCCCGATCGTATTCCAAATAAAACGCATATGAAGAGAATCAACATCCATATCAGGGAATACGCGTCATAGTACATATGATACAAAATCCATGCAGAACCAACTTCCTACAATCATTAGTATTACTTGTATGTGTTGCAATAAATCTTCAAACAAACTTTTAATCTAATTTTATCGATAACATTTGACATTCAGCCCAAACACGTAATTATTTAAGAATCGAGATTCAAGCAAAACTTATTTCTATTACTTACTTTTTTCTGCCTCGATCCGATCTGTAGGAATACGATCATCGATATAAAAACAGTTGGACAAACATATAAGAAAAACAGCCACGCCGGTCTTGCGTACCAACTCATCACTTTTCCCAGCTTGGTCAGGATCAGGCCGATTAATGTACAAGAAAATATAGATGCTAACCACGAAGTCATGATCACTCCGACACACATCAGCACATATTTCATGTACATCCATTTTTTAATATCTGTATCCGATAACGCAGAATTCGATATTACTCAGATTTCGAGAAAACGAGAACCGATTTGAGGTCTATTGGCGCAGCCGGATCTAAATAATAATTATATATTCTTACTTCTACGTGCACTCTGCATATTCAAATGGATAGAGTACCCAGCTATAATCATACTGGCGATATTAACTGTACTGGCAATGTATTGTGGCCATCTAATAACGAATGCACCCAAGAAGTCGAAGAACACGAGATTACCCCGTGTCTCTTGCACATCCACGTCCGATAAATAATCTCCGAATATTATTCCTTGCGTCAATGCAAGAATATTATCGCCGGTTCGTTGTAAAGCTCCCAGCGGTATTTGATCAACGTTATCAAATCTAGAATGGTATACATAGCCATTTTTTGACCATGCAAAGTCCAGCCCTGTATAAAAATTTTAGATATACTAGTAAAGATTTTTTCTAGCAATAAATTATCAATCATGTTATAATCGAATCTTTTTTACCAGAAATTTTTCCAAAGTCTCTAAATATTCGAAAGTCTGTATCACCAGGTACTATACCACTCTCAAATATTTCCTGAGCTAACGATGATGCATAAGGATATGGTACGGATTTGGCGTAAACCTGACAAAGTCATAATAAAAAAATTAAGTTTAATGCTAACAAATAGCAGAGAAAACAATAATAAAATACCTCAAGAATCCAAGGATTGTGAGGTCCAGCTTGAAACAATAATTCGCGACCACCAGCGCCACATGCCTCCAAATTTATGAATGTTCGTACATCCTTTGCCCAAAGATGTTGCGTTATGAAACCATGAGATGCCTACAAATACATTGTGTACAGAATATGTTATTACGATTTTAGAACTAATCAATAAATCAGAACCCATCAAGATTAGATAGCGAATTAATATACCTGCAATAAATTTTCCTCTGCCCCATTAAATAAAAATATAACGCTGTGCTTCAATATTCTCGGACTTTGAGTTATTATCCGTAAAGTTTCTAGCATTACAGCACAACCAGCGGCGTCATCAGAACCACCTATTTTTTTACATAAATAATAATTATTTATGCAGATGAGACGTCGCTTATTGTGCATAGAGACGCTTATTACCTGGGCTTTCTAAAAACGTATCAAAATGACAATTAAGCAATAAGCTATGCATTGTAGGCCTGTGGGGTCCGACTTTGACAATAACGTTTTGTACATTTCTATAGACATTAGTCATGCCATCAAGAAACTTAAGTGGAAACGCGCTGCTGTGCTTTGTAATGTTAAGGAGGATCCTGTGATTCTCGTGCGCCGTTCTCATCACATTATTGATCGTTGTTGTTAGATATTTTACAGCTAGGACTTCGTTCTCGTAACTGCCGGCGATACGAGGTCCAATCGACGTAAGATTCACGATATGATTACGAGCTCGCTCGGCAACGAATTTTCCAGGATGTAATCCTTCCGTGTCAATAGTAATTGGATCAGGCAAATTCCTCTCTAAGACGATTATAATGAAGGACAAGAAGAGAAAGTACGTAAGAACAAAGAGAAGATGTTGGGTATCATTTGGCAGTATATCTTGTTTCCTCGAAGCAATTCTGTTTTCGTAAGGTAACTCAGTCAACGTTCTCTTCGACGTGTGCTGTCTGAGTCTCACTCCGTCTCTCTGAAACTGAAATATGATAATCACACTATATTTGTGTATACACCTATGCATAACAGATACACGGCGTGTTCCATTTTCTTTAACAAATTAGTGGAGAAAAAGAGGAAAAAAAGGAGGCAAATACGCTGTTAAGCTTTATGTCCACAATGCTAGGCTCCGAGATCTTGGATGGAGAAAAATTAACAAATCACATTTAAACATTTTGAGCAATTGGGTCATTTGACCTATGAGAGATTGTTCAATTCACTCCCCGTCTCGAAGATCTCGGAATGATTTCTAGCCTTCTAGCATCGCGGACATCAGGATTTCAGACTCACCATTTTAGCGAAGACCCTAATAACAGAAAAGGCACTTTATGCCGCCTGACTTTATGAGCGGGCTACTGCGTAAACGGAAACTCCACCGCGTTGCGTTCACTCGATCTCGATCTTGTTCGCCGCATCGGAAAACGTACAGTACGCGTCGCACCGTACCGGGCACTGCACTGACCACTAGCACTGACGCTACTGACTGTACAATGCACACATATAGGACGCAGACCGTCTTTGTGACAAATCGTAACTTCGTGCCTCTCGTTCGCGCAACAGAAACGGAACAACGTGGCCCGTACGATACATCATATACCCCCTCCCTTTCACTCTATCTTTTTCTTTCTCTCTCTCTCTCTCTCTCTCTCTTTCTCTCTCTCTTATCTTTTGTCAGCTTATTTTATTTTTGTATATCATTCTTTTATTTTACTTACTTTTTGTATTGTCATTCTTCACTGTAGCATGCATGTGTGAAACAACACTAAAAAAAAAAAATACTTTTTTTTTCTTAGAGGACACAGACCTATAAAAAACAAATTAAATTCTATTCTATTCTGTTCTCTTCCCTGCATCGATCTCTTTCCTTTTCTCTTTTATGCTCCTAATTCACACCAATTGCAATCGCGTCTTCAACGTTGCGCCGGCGATCGATCAATCATTTTTCACCGCGCTGAAATATTTACTCGCGCGAATAATTCATACGTTGTATCGCCGTAATGAATTCGCCTAGAAATTTCGTCCTATGGATATTTATCAAAAGCGGGTCTTCCATTCTTTCAGGATTTTTTTTCGCGCAATCTTATCAAGTGATTTTTATCAGCATATTTACGTTGTAGCCTTGCTCGTAAATAAGTACTTCACTGATATCACATCATACTACTCGTACTAATCAGTTTCATTTATACGATTATGACATGAATACAGCACTAACTTACGAAGCTCGTTGTAAATTGAGAGCGGCAATTCCTGCCTACGCTTAAGATTTTTTATCCCGCCGATTAGAAAAACAATTACACGTAATTGTCGAACGCGTACATGATGACTAATCATTCTTGATAGTGATATCCATTCTCGCATTTAAAATTCTGATCAGTAGAATTATGCAGGAACAAGTTACAAACATCAAAAAAGAAAAAATACTGTAATGAATCTTCTACAATAAGCCATTGACCATGAATCAGAGGTCAGAAGTTAAAAAGTAACAATTGTGATTGGTCAATTTGTAACTTCTGATTTATGACATTATTGTAGAATCTCATAAAATAAAATTTTAGATCTGTTGATTATTAACGTAGTAAATATAAATCAAAATCAATTTAGGATCTTATTATTATCTAATTATATATTCTTGAAAACGTAGAATATATTATATTGGGTCATCTAAAAAGTATCCGCCATCAACACCATCTAGTGACAAAAAACCGCGGATACTTTTTAGATGACCCAATATAATGACAATTAAGATATAGAACAATAGAGATAAGAAATAATCTGGAATTAAAATATAGATAAGTGAGATAACTCATTGTTACAGAGAAAACTCTTATTTCTAAATTCTACGGAACTACCAAATTAGTTGATGCCGTCAAATCTATAATCTATTATAAACTCCTTCAATGTTATGAAAGGTACCTGTTTTTTTATTCTTTTGCATTTAGGAAATACATATTAATAATTAATAGATGTTATAGAAAAAAAATTAATGAATAAAAAGCAGCTAGTAATTTGAATAAAAAACAAATGTATTAGCAATTACACGTCCATCATAATTATGGATTTTGTATTAGCAATTACATGTTCATAATTATGGATTTTTTAAAATTCGTTTAATGTTTAAAATTTTATAGAAAAAGGAAATAATACTGACGTTTAAAGACAAAAAAGATTTTAATTTATAAAAATCAAATTTGCAAATTAAAATAACGTTTTACAAAATATAGTTGCAATTAGTAATTAACTCATTTGAAAAAAATTAATTAAATTAAGTTAAAAGTTATTAATTTGTTGATTTATTTTTTATAGATAATTGTGTAGATAATTGTATTAATTATAATGAATTAATTATTATTCAAGCTTGATCTTATTTCAATCCTTTGTGACTATTTATATACACTTATTGTATTATATACTTAAAATGAAATAGATACATATTCATTATTTGATAAAAGCGAGATATCAAAGTTAAACATAGTTGAGCGCACCGATAGGTCTGTCATTTCAAGTGCAGAAAGTGCAGCTCAGTGCAGCTACTAAAACGGAAAGCAGCTGAGCGAAGTTGGCTGGAAATCAAATGATAAGCGCGATCTAGCATTCGCCACGAGAGACACAGACACTTCGGGCAAACGTCAAAGCGTCGCGTGTGTGTATGCATCTTCTTTTTTATTCAAAGACCAATTTCAGGTTATTTTCGTCGCACAACTGATTTGCGTGTATATTCATTGATATCCTACACGCATTGATATATTTATTCTCATTTCTGTAAAATTCACTTCATTTAACGGTGGACACCAAACGATGGCGAGTTCGGACGACAAATCGCAGAGGTTACAGTCCAACGAAGAGGTCATAGAAGAACTCACCAGAGATCTAGAAAGTTCCTGCATCCGAGTAGACGATTCTTCCGATGCGAACGCGCGAGCGAAAGGCGATCCATGGGACGTCGTAGATAAGGAATGCAATGAGGATAGTAATGATAATGCACAAAATATAGAAGAGGATGTAAACGAGGAACTCCTTAAGGATAGAGATCTGTTACTTACAGAAAGTGAGCAAGAAGTATGTCTATGATATTTTTAAAGACATCTCTCTTGCAATCCTCCTTTACTTTTTAACAAGAGACAGTGTAATACAGTGATCATCTTCATCAAATACTTTTCATTTAGTAACACAAGTCGACACGAATATTCTTTCATCTTGGCATTCTAATGAATAACAAAGATAGATATTTGTATGTCGATTTGTGTCATTAAATGGAAAGCATCTTTGTTTAACCCATCTTTGTTTAACTTTTCAATGGCATACATGGGTATTTGTATTCATGCCACTTCAAACAGTTTTTATTTTTCATATACTTGCGTGATATTTATAACTTTTTCAAACTTTTTTTCAATGTTTACATAACAGAATAATGTAATGGAGACCTTAAGAAACATGTTTGAATTTTTACAGAATTTTTCGAGCACTTTAAAAGCTTCAAAATCAGATCTGACAAAAGCTCAATTTTTACTTGATTCATGTGTGTTACTCTAAGATGCTGAAAATAAGTATGCTGTTGTAGGATTAATATTGACAAGTGCATATAATGTGATTCATTGTATTACATCTGTGTTTCTGGAAAGAGTCGTAGTCCTATTTTCTATGTATGCAATTCATCTACTTTTGCAGGCATTGAAAAGTGAAGCAGAGACTCTAAAACAGGCAGGCAACGAGCTTTTCAAAAATGGTGAATATGTACAGGCGATATCGCAATACACACAAGGATTGCAAACTTGTCCTTTAGCATATAGCAAAGAAAGATCTATATTGTATGCAAATAGAGCAGCAGCAAAAGCAAAATGTCAGGTGATTGTCAAAGATGCATTCATTGATTAATACTGTGTGTTGTAGCTCTTATTAAGAAGTAATTGTTTTCAGACAGAGAAGGATTCGGCGATATCTGATTGTACTAAAGCCATTGAATTAAATTCAAGTTATGTAAAGGCATATATAAGAAGAGCACAATTGTATGAAGAGACAGAAAAATTGGATGAAGCGTTAGAAGACTACAAGAAAATATTAACATTTGATTCTAATCACACAGAAGCTAATCATGCTGTCAGGGTAATATATAATTATTATTTATTCAAAGTATGAATTTTTTTCTATAACGTGGCTTATAATAAAGATCAATTTTTTAAGAAAACGTGTTTAGAGTTTTGATTAATATATTTAAGTGATAATTACAAAAAAAGAGTAACTGTGTATTTTATATATAATACATATAACAATTTTTTATTTAATTTGTCTTTATTTTGCAATAAATTAATTTTATTTCTTTATCTCTTAAAAAATTAGATAAGTAAATTTCTTTTCTCTGAAGTTCAATTTTTACTTAAATTTTTACTTAAATTTTAAAAATAGCAAGTTCAATGGTAAATATAGTGGATTACTTGTGAATATTAGAATTGTGCGCCAAAATCTAAAAGTTAAGAATACATTTAAAAAGCAAAATTATATTTTTATATTATAATTTATTAATATTACAATTTCTTGTTTTTTTCAGAGGTTACCTCCATTAATTAACGAAAGAAACGAGAAACTGAAAGCAGAAATGTTGGGTAAACTGAAAGATCTAGGAAACATGGTCTTAAAACCTTTCGGCCTTTCTACGAATAACTTTGAATTGGAGAAGGATCCCAACAGTGGTGGTTATTCCGTAAAGTTTCATCAGAACCCCATGTAACAAGCTAATTATATGTTTCTTATTCATAAAAAAAATTATGGATAAAATTTGTCCTTTACCTGTAAGAAATTAAGATATATTTGTATATTCTGCACGAATCCTATTATGGATTTTATCCCTCACTCTATAATTAAATATATATATAGACATTAATGAAGTTGATAGGATAAAGTAAAAATGATTTAAATCGTGAAAATTTCATCAGATTTTACACAAAAAGTTATTTTGATAATTTTAAAATATATTTATGTATCTTACATGGATCCTACCATGAATTTCATAGCTTTAATAATTAAATATAAATATTGGAATATCGACAGGATAAAATTATCCAAATCGTGAAAATCTGATCAAATTTTACATAAAATCGTTTTGACAATTCGCCACGCGAAGCGAGTTTTACTCAAAATATTTCTTTGTCGAGTTAATCGAAGCTCCAACAAGCAACATATATATCGCAAGTCGCAATGTCGGATATCTCGCTATATTTGGCACCAATGCTAGACCGGATATAGTCTATGGTTCAATAATACCGAGCTATATCGTCATCCCTGATAATTTTAGCCGCGGCTCTTCCACGAAGAGGTTGAACGACTTTGCAATCTCGAGGGCAACGAACGTCCTCGGTCACAGATTATAAATTATTGATATTAATTCAAAATTCAAAAGTGTGAATCACATAATTTAATAATGAAAATAAAAACATGCAATCGCTGTCTTTTCTTTCCGATGATAATCGTTGAAGAATGCCAAAATATCAAATATGTATCAATCTAATAGCGAATTCGATTGAGCCGCACTAGTACATATTAAAGCCATCGTACACAAATTGATATAAAAATGTGCATTTAATATAAATATAAGAATGGATTAAATCATGAAATCCTCAATATATTTTATTATATTATTAAATAAAATCTATTTTACAATTCGAAATATTTGCATTTTACTTTTACAAATTAAATTAGTGTATAACTATATTATGTACTAGTGCGTTTAATTCGTTTATTAATTACGAGGAAAATTTAGTACATCGAAATTATAGCAATTTTTTTATTCTATAGATATCTAAAAAATAGCATCGATTCCATCTCTGCTCCCCCACTTCCTCTCCCAAGTGAGCAAGTGCAATGAACGATCAGGAGAGTGCGGAGGGATGAACCAGTGACGTATCACGCGCAAGCGTCCGACGTCACCGTCGACGATACATTATCGGGATGTACGAAGAGGGAACGAAAGTGTGCGCGTAGGTGCGGATCAAAATCGGGGGCGCGATTTCCCGAATCTTCTTCCAAGCGCCAACGAATCGCTCTCAAACAATGTTATGATATCATCTCAATATGAATGAGCAATTTGAATATTAAATTAAATTAATTAGTAAAATTCATTCAAGATTGTAATAACGATTGAGCTGTACGCGGTCACTAATTGATGTGCCTGAAAAATATCAATAAAAGACAATGGGATCAATGGTGACATTTAATCGCGCGATGGTGAGCAGCCATCCCGGGCAAGCGCTAATACAGTAAAGGGACAAAAGGGTTGCGGGGCAGGAGGAAGGGCGAGGGCAAGGGCGAGGATGCGGCGCCACGATGTGTTGTTCGCGTTAAAGGAACGAGGAGGGGGTGCAAAGTAGGAAGAACAGGGAGGAGGAGAGAGCGAGCTCGGTGCATGTGAGGGAGAGGGAGCGGAAGCAAGCGAGAGAAGCGAGAGGGAGAGAGATACGTAGGTGATACACACACGCACGATGGCCGTGCGCCGAGACGGCGAGGCCAGGTCGCGACGGCGACAGTGAGGGGGACGGCCGAGTCGCAGCCGCGGGGCGTAAATACGTGTGCGCGGCACCGGGATGCCCGGTTGATCCCGGTGGGACACGCGCGATCGTATGCGGACACGAGGGATCGACGGAACATCGCTGTGGTGACGACGACGACGACGACGACGACGACGACGACGACGACGACGACGACGACGAAAACCGAAGACGGCGCCGGCGGGCGGGTTTTCACGTTCGAATCGATAATTCGAGCGCGATCGTGGGCAGCGTGGCGGACAAGAGACTCCCTCAAATAAGGAGGACTTCGGACGAGTCTCGCGGGTCCACCCTCGCCCGCTCATCTTCTTCCTCTATCTTCGCCTCCTCTTTCCGTGGGATACGAATTACGTGACGAAGTGATAAGGGAGCTCACGGCGGCAGCGAACGCATCGTCGCTACCCTAGTTTTAATATCAGTGCCGCGCTACCTATATCCGGCGGTACACCCTCGGGTCTTCCGGCTGGAGTACGGTACTCGTGATACATAACAGCAGACGGCGACGATGCACGGCGATAAAGGGGTAAGCCGGATAACACCAAGTGCGGAATCCTTCCTGTCGGAAAATCGAGTCACCAGTTCGTTATCGGTTCCATTATCGGAGCAAGTGATAGCCTATCGCCTGACCCCCCCCTGCCCCCCTCGTCTCATCGATGTACCGAGGAAGGACAGATTGCTCCGGAAAGATCGAAAACGCGCGGAACGTACTCTCGGTTTCTTGGCGAACGACGATTTTCGGCGCGTATACGCGTAAACGACAGTTTTTCCTACGAGAGTTTCTCCTGTTTGAGCTGGAAATTGTAACATTCATTAAAATATCAAGTACTGCTTTGAGCGAATATAGTCTCTTTTACTTAATTTGTCTTAAGTTTCTTCAATAAGAAGTATGACTTATGAATATTGCTCTTAGATTCGCTCGATTTCGCGATCCTCCTCTCACACTTTCCGCGTCTAAAACGGGGCGGTTGCATTTTGCAGGCGCAAGTACTTGTAAATATTTATATTGCAAATGGATTAAAGAAAGAAGAAGGTGAGAAATGTAACTGGGTCGAACAGGTCTATTCCTTGTGGATTTTCTCTTAAGTTGTTTGATGTAAAATGCAAAACAGAACGGATGATGTATAAATAATCTTGATTTTTTTCATAAACTAGAGAATTGTATTAGCAATTTTTTAACAATAATATTAAACTCGCGCGAATAGTAAGACTATAATGAAATGTTTTATGAAATGAATTATATTTTGATTCGCTTATAAAACAGAAGGAAAATTTTGATTATAGCGATTCTTCGAGTAAAATTTATGAAAAAGATTCTGAGAAATCGCTGATTCAATAATATTTTTTTTAACATACAAAAAAAATGAAAGGGCAACCTCGTGTTACAATAAAAGAGTTTCTCATATTGAGATGAGCTCATATTGCTATTTGACAATCATGAAAATTTCCGTAAGTTGAATTTAATGACTGTATAGCGTGCAAACTTCACGCAAATAGAGTGTACAAATATCTAGTAAAGATTGATAACGCAACTTCTGTGCGAAAAAGCGGCCGCAAAGCGAGGACTTCCGGTATTTGACCAACATCGTATTCCTCGATCAGGATATTTATGGAATAAGTCAGAATTGATCGGAATTATTCTGTTTTCCCTAAAAATACGTAATAAAAATTTAGGAAATAATTGAATAATTCTGATCGGAAATCCATTCCGAATAATTCTATAATACGTATTCTATAATACGCAATTTCAAAGAGTCGATTGTATATCTTGAAATGAGATTAAAAACCTACAAAAATGAACAAATTCACTAGAATATTTATAATTTCATTAGCCAACTTCTAGTGAATTTGCTCTTTTGTTATTTTTATCTCATTCGAACATAATCGATCCCGTGGGGTGCGTTCGAAAACACTGCTCATATACCTTTGAGTATCATTTTATTCTTGTTTTTCATTTCGAATGCATAAATAAAACAAGAATAAAATGAAATTCAAAGGTATTCGAGTAGTATTCGAATAGTGTTTTTGAACGCAGCTCTGAAAACGAAATGAAAAAAAATTACAAAAGTGAGCAAAATTCATTTGATCAATACAATTGTAAATATTTTAGTAAATTCGTTCTTTTGTAATCTCCTACTTTGAAGAGATAAATAATCGACTCCCTGTATATATTGCGTCCAATTTGTAAAAGGATACGTGAATATGTCATTAATTAACGCATTTTCGTTCTTGAATCTCGATAAGTATATCGATTCCACAAATCATACACGTGCGGTCTTTATTGCGATATAGGTAGCATCGCACTCTTTCATCTCGATCAGATATTTTTATATATAAAAGAGAGATTTATATACGTATAAAAGAGAGATTTTTATAGCAAAAAGAGAAAGAGAGAGGTACAGGGGAATTATTGAATTTTTATATATTTCTCTGCGTGGGAGTTACTACATTTCATTAAAATATATTAATTGTCGTACGACATTTTTATCTCAACGCAATTTTTTTTATTACAATTTTTTATTGGAATTTACTCTTATATAAAAGAATCACTTGAAGAATTGAATGTACTGTTAGAATTGAATACCTGTCTGTCTTATAATTAATATCAATAGTGTATAGTAGTATCCACTTTGTCAGATTTTCTATTGACGCGCATTTTCTATTGACATGTAATGTTATTGACAGAATCGTCGAAATACGAGACACACTTTATTGTGGTTACGATTATTTACGGAGTGCGGTGTAATAATTTTAGCGTCGACATAAATTTCATGAAATTGATAATCGACGCAAATGTTAATCGCGTAACCAGCGTCGGGGAAAAGGGATTAATTTAACAGCTTATTCTTTCACATTGAAGAGAAAAGCTGATATAACGCCACTTTCCAGATTAATCTGAAAGTGATATTTACATAGAGAGCGCGTCGAGTGTGCGAGTCGCATTGCGAAAATTGTTTGTTATTCCATCACCCTATATATACAGGGTGTATCGAAAAGCCGAGCGCGGAAGATTGAAGACTTTCCAGCGACGAGATTTTAAAACGGCGAATAAGCTGACTCGGAAAGCCCGTTAACAAGTTTTATTGTGACAGAATTTTATTTACGAGAAGCTCGTAAGAAAATAAAAATCATGTTGAAAATCACGAAGCCAATAGCGAACCACCCTCACTCTCTGACCTCTTCCATGGAGAGAGTTTGCCCTTTCACAAGCACGAGTAGGACACCTCGTATATGTGGGTGTAAATTAATTTTGCCGACGGCAATTAGACAATCCGATATATACCGTAACGACTCTCGAATACGCTTGTCACTTTTACATTGTATGAATATTATTGCATGTACGCATTTGTAGGATTACACGTGTCCCACTATCGCGTCTGACTTTCATCCCGATTCGCATCTATACCGGATGTCCGTGTATATGTGTCTTTGATCACTAATGAATCATGCTCGTAGCGATTACGTAATGCGGCGAATTATCTCCGTGCGCGGCACGCCAATGGAAATCCTCTCGAGGGCTCTTATAACCATGGGACTCCAGGGCGGTTTTAATTATACCCACGGAAAACGTTAATGTAATGATTTTTCCGCGAATATTTCTCATTTACTTACATATCTCGCATAATTTATTGCATAGCATATGTATCCATTATATCGCGAATATCGAAAATTTCAAATTCGCGATAAAATTACGACAAATGGAGGATATACTGTGTACGGAAAAAAATATTTGGTTGAATTAACTGGAATTCTAGTGGAAGATGAACGATCCAGAATTCTGGTTAAGTCTACTAGATTTCTGGTTAAATCTACCAAAATTCTGGTTGAAATAATTAATTCCAAATCTACCAGAATTCTGTTTGAAATAATCAGAAATCTAGTAAACTTAATTACAATTCTGGATCGTTCATTTTCCATCACAATTAATTCAACCAATTATTTTTTTTTGTGTGGCTACTGAAAGTTTCCGACCACATATTTACATTGAGTAATTTTGTTGTATTGTTCAAATAAAAAATCTTTACAAATAGAGATCTACCTATTTAAGAATGTAGTATTTAAAAAAAATAAAAAATAAAAAAATTATGGAAAGATTACAGATTTTTTTATATTTAAACACAATATATAAGATAATAAGGCTTCAAAGAAATAAATCATAAAATTAATAAAAATGTGAGCTGACATAAAATCATAGTATGTGAAATTATATATATTAATGACAATAATGAATAACAATATTTCCATCCCAATTTGGGCTCTCTTTAGTGTAAAGCAAAAAGATTTACAAATAATTATTGAGCATTATGACGCAATAAATATAATCGGAGTGCGGAAATATGTTGTATGTTGAATAATTATCTGTAAATCTTTTTAATAAAACATTATTATTCATTATTATCATTATATGTAATTATAACACATAATGTGTAATTATAACATATACTATACAATTATAACATTATTATCTTGTGTCGATTTACATTGATTCATATTTTTATTAATTTTATGATTTTTTCCTATATTATATTTGAAAATAATACAAAAAGTTTCGCAATAATTTTGAATTCGAGCTATAAATTATTTCAATAAAAAGTAGACATGTTTAAAAAAAAAATAATTAAAATAGAATGAGATTTTTATTTAAACTATAAAATTATGTTGTTAAATATAAACATTGTCGTGTATAAATATTTGACAGTATTTAATACAATTTTATAGTTTAAATGACGTTATTGAATTGTTTCATATGTATAAAACATTAATTTTTATACAGATATAAAATTCTATATTTGTATAATATAATAAATAATCATTTATATATATATATATATTATATTTTATAAATTTCTAATTCTAGTAATTTTTTTGCAGAGACTATACACCTGATACATTCTTAATATACGCGTACATAATATATTTAAGTTTGATTATAAAAATTGAAAAACAGATTGACAAAAATTATCGTAAAATCACATATCGGCATAAAATTTCCGATATCCATACGAGCAATTTCGCATTTGAAAGGTCATATTTTTATTTCAGTAAAAATGCCGGCGACCATTCGAAAGATTAGAGAGATTGGAGATTGTATGGCGTTATTGGGAATTCGCTTAAGCGCGATCAAAACGAACGCTCTGTTTGACAGGTTTACTTTTCTTAGAGGAACATAGTTTATGCATGCGAGAGAGACAAGTATCATCGATTTACCCAGTCGCGTTGTATTTAATGACAATACATACGGACGATAGTTTTGTTACTTAGAGGCCATATGTGTACATCTACACACGGCATATATATGTCTGAATAGTACGTGGGTGCCGTGTCATATGACGTCCATGATTTCCCTGAGCTGAGACACGCAACATCGATAATCATAACGAATGTGGCACAGGTGGAACTGTTTCTAAACACAGCCAGATTGGAGCTAGCAAACATGCCACTTAAGAAAAACGTCAATAAAGCGGGCTGGGAGGATGTAAAGACTTATGGTCGAGATATGAAACGCCGGGATAAAGTCGGTCTTAAAGACGGGCGCTTTCGTGGGAGGGTTGCTGTCTAGCCGTTTCAAAGACGACGGGATATCGCGTCACCGAAGGTCGTTCGTGTCCTCGTAACGGGTGCGAGCTAACTCGATGTGACTTGATATAAAACTTACGACCGATACGAAATTGCTTCCATTTCCGCGTTTGTGTATAGAGCTCACTTTTCCCCTATAATTAGTTCGAGGATCTCAGCTCTTCGAACTGTATAAGAAAAAAAAAATTAAAAAGTAGAATCTTCTCGATATCGAAGAGACGTACTCGAATTATCCCGATTGAAGTTGCTTATTTTTAGGAAAGAGAAAGAGAAAGAGAGAGAAAAAGAGAGAATCGCTGTTTATTTTGCGTCCTGGAATTTATGCCCGAATTCATAACAGTCTATAGTATGAATTGTCAGATCTTATACTTAAGGCTTCCTTAAATTTATTTTGAGATACTCAGTAACCAATGAAATAAAGTATCTGAAGATAAATTTAAGGAAGCTTTAAATATGGGCCTGACTATGAACACGGGCATTAGTCCCTTCAAGAGCGAGACACATTATTGTATAGTTATACTATTAGACACAGAAATGCACGATCTAAAAGCCTTACAGTAATAAAGAAATAAATTTAAAACAATTTCAAATAAAAATAAAATAACAATATAAAATTTAAATAAATAGAGGCTTCTCAGATAAACAATATAAATATGATGAAACAAGAGAAAAACCGATTTGAGCCGACACAAGTTATTCGATGTAAATATTAGGTGTAGTAAAAAGAAATCCATTATTTTTACTACACATAATATATATTATAATTTAATTAAATACAGACGAACGTCCCTGGATTCTTTTCAGTATAATTGAATATGATGATAGCAGTTCATAGTGTTGCAAAATTAAGTTGTATAATAATCGAATTCTCCTTTGTTTCGTCATATCTATATTGAAAAATAAAATAAAACAAAAATAACAGAGTACATATAGGTGTGACAGGGCAGTGTGTATATGTAGTCTGTGTAAGCAGACGAATCTAAACGAAAAGTATATATTTTATAAAAGTCGAAAATTTAATAACATAAAGCGAGAGGGGGGGGGGGAGGAATAAAGCTAGAGAGAGAGAAATGCTAATCTACAATTACTGAACGTTAATTCGTTCCAGTTGCAGACAATGAGATGCAGATCGCGTAATCTGCAGGCGCGTCGCAGGAGGTGGCCTTTACGATTGGGCCTTTTCCTGATTTACGTCCTCATACAGTATGTTTCCTCCACGAAAGTTCCTTCTTCGACCGAGACGACAGTAATGCCGTCATCGAGTTCTGCGAAATGGACATCGGAGCCACCGGTATCTCCGATCATCTCCACCGAGGAGGAAGAACCGATAGAAGAAGACTCGACGGTCACCGAGGAAGAATCGAGGAAGACAGGCCATACGGAAAGATCTAAAACCGAAACGTCAAAGGGTCTTGGGCGCGCGAAAACCGAGACGGGCGTGAGAGATCTGTCTAAGGAAACCAAGATCAAGGAAAAGGAAACCGAGACACTACCGCCGAAACATGATCAAAACAACATCACCACGGTGAGTGCCACAATTTAAGTTTCTGTCGTGAAATACGAACAGTTTTCTTTTTCTTCTTCTTTTGATTAACAACTGACCGACCACACGAGGACGAAACGGATAGTAGATAAAATATACCTTCAACAGATAATTACAAAGAAGCAAAAATGCGAAGTCAAGGCATGAGTGTACAAAACACACTCGGTTAGCCAAACGGCTAAATGGAAAAATGGTAAATTTCACGAAACACGTGACAGTTTTTCAAATAAGAGAAAGGAAGGATCCTATTTTCGGTTGATGCGGATCTTGATGTTTACATAATAATAATATAATATTTATATATAAATTTACAAATACATTTTCTACATGCGCTCCAAATTGGTTTGTCGGATTTGTCGAAACGTAATTATATAAAAGGAACTTGGAAATAACATCACAAATTGCATTGATCAATTTAATGTTAGAATAAGCACTTTAAAATACTGTAAATAATTTATTGCGAAAAATATCACTTTTTCTTTATAGGACTGAAAAATGTATTGTAAATATACTTACATATGAATATTATTAAGCATCAAGATCTGCTTCGAAAATAGAATTCTTTCTCTTATTTGATTTATTCTTATTTAATTTTTACTTATTATTGATTACAGTTTTTGTTTGCAGAAAGTCTTATAAAATTTAATGTAGAACTTGTGATGCACAATAAACTTTATTGTATTTCTATCAGTACTTTATTGACAGAAATACAATAAAATAAAATAAAAATCTGCGAGATATAATTTTGACAAATTCTATTTGACTCTTGCCGTTGACATAACGTATTACGCTCTCATGCTCTATGAGAGGAACATGAGCTTAACATATCGCAATCAATGCTAATCGACAGCTATCTATCGTGATCTCTACTCGATTCTGCCGACGACGCGACAATTCGCTTGTTGGTGGTTTGCATACACCATAGATATCCTTGTCTCGCGGCGCAGATGGATGGATTTCGAGGAAACAAGATTAGAGATTGTCGCATAGATCAGAATTGAGATATGCAATACACAATGTGTAGTTGCGTAACACTGTCAAGCGTTATGCATCGTATACTATTGTGGATTAACATGCATTACGAGGGTTTTATATTTTTACAAGGTTTTATAATTTTCTTCGAAGATACAGCTCGAATTATAAACGCATGATTAAGCGACATTAAATTATGACCTAAGTTACATTAACCCTGGAGTACTACTATGATTTTTTTTGCCTTCTAAAATCACACTGGGGTACAAAAATAAATTCTTTAGCATAGCATAGAATGCTTTGTATACGTGTAGAAGGATTCAGTGATAGCTCAATCAATACGTTTTTTGATAAGGAAGAGAATGACGTTAATTAAATTCAATTTGCTTAACGCCATTCTTTTCCTTATCAAAGTTGAAAATTGGTTCCGAAAATTGGTTGTGCAAAGAAAGATTCTGTACGAACTTCATAGTTGAGTCTTACATTTAAGACTGTCTTAAATACAATCTTAAGATGTCGTAAGTCAATCCGAAGACTGTATTAATATCTTAAGATTATTTAAGACGATTTTAAAATAAGAATGGACTATGAGATTTAGAAAGAGACGCTATCCAACTGCACACACTATGTTATCTTTTCATCATGATTGAGTCTCGAACCAAAAATGTCGTCTGCCATCTCAGCAGTGTTTGAAATTTCTTTGGGGTTCATTTTTATTCCGGTATGGTACTGTAAGGTTAATAATGAACGATAATAATGACTTGAATGCTGAAAGACTTTAATCCTCCGAAGCTAACGTCAAAATCTGATATAGTTACTGATGATGGGTCTGTGAGAGCCATTTAATTTATGTTAACTAAAAGACATTTTAAATAATCAAAATGACATAATTACTAAGTTTACTTTAATAACAATAATTCAATTTTTTTACGAATGCATTTAATATAAAAAAATATAATTGAGTAAATTCAATAGACTCATTGTTAGCTTCGAAAGAATATAATTGAGTGGATTCAATAGGCTCACTTAGTTAGTTTCGGAGAATTAATTTGTTTTATCTTCTTTCGTTTTGATGTCGTTTTAAATGGAGCAGGTTGCTCCAACCACTCAAATGACTACGAGATATCCGTATCCCACGGTGAGACCGCGAAGAACCAATTGTTCGGCACCCGCCATAGAGCAGTTTCCACGACCGTTGATGGGCCCCGAAGCCAGAAAACACGGCGGGCTTATAATACACATTCTGGCTGCTATCTACACGTTCCTAGGTCTCGCAATCGTCTGCGACGATTACTTCGTTTCGAGTCTAGATAGGATCTGCGAAGGTAAGGCGAGTGAAAATCGCCCCTCACTTCCCCCAGGGATCACATTGAAATCAATAATTCCGTAACTCGCATTGAGCGAAATACAATCCTCTTGCAAACTTACAGCGTTACGCGTAACTTTGCAAGAGGATTGTATTTCACTGCGGAGATCTACCGCGTGGTTTGTTATTAAGAGTGTCTCGATTCTCGGTTTTTTTTTTGTTGGAAATAGAAGTTACTTTTAGATTTCCGAATATGTTTTCGATTTTGAAATAATTCAAGATGTGCGATCCTTGCGATTTTATTTTAAATAATTTATTTTTATATTTATATTATTTATAAATATTATAAATTCATATCTTTTATCTTTATCAGAACTGAGATTGTCTCCCGATGTCGCCGGTGCCACTTTTATGGCGGGCGGCGCTTCTTTCGCCCCACCGGACGACATCGGAGTAAGTATTACAGTCGTCTAATCGCGCCTTGCACGCTTCGCCGCGTTCATTAAACATCATGAAACATAAACCACATAAATAACATTACGCAAGCCAGTACGCGAACAAATTATTTGTTTTAATCACAAGGGAAACTATTTTCATTATCGCGTCACATGAATCTGGCTGACACTCAACAGTAAGCCGGACATTCCCGTCTCGTTAGTTAACAATATAGAATTTGTCAATTAAATGCTTCCGTTTCAGGTCAGCGGCGTTATCGGCAGCGCTGTCTTCAATATAATGTTCGTTATATCGATCTGCGGCCTATGTTCCGCGACGGCCGCAAAGTTGAATTGGTGGCCTCTCTGTCGAGACTGTTTTTTCTACGCTATTTCGATCCTCGTGATGCTCGGTACGATTTACAACGAGTCTATATCTTGGTAAGCATCACCATATATTCAATTATGTCCGATTACGAAACGTCCGACGTTAAATCTCATAGTTGAAATAAAAATGTCTTTCAGGATGGAATCCCTCTTCATGTTAATCATGTACGCAGTTTATTGCGTGGCGCTCTCGTTCAATGTTAAATTGGAACGTTGGGCGAAATCGTACAATATTCCGTTCCTGCCGAAAGACGATGAACCCGCTGAGGAAAGCGCTCTAGTGAGCTACAGATCCTTACAGGAGGATCGATTATCCTACACTGGTCCTAACTCGCCGGTCACCGAGCAAATGAAGAATCAAGAAGGTAATTGAATAAAAATCTTGCCTATTCATATCTTCCGTTCTCTAAAGATCTGAATGTATCTTTCATCCTCTTTCAGGAAATGGCATTCAAGAAACGATTGAACAACAGCAGCAGCAACAACAGCAGCAACAGCAACAGCAGCCGCCGGCACCGAGGCAGCCTGAGTATTACAAAGCAAAAGAGCCCAATCCTAACGAAGTATCGCCCCTTGTGATGCCAACGGATGGTAGCAAATGGACCTTGTTCACTTGGGGCCTCGTGTACCCCATCCACTTCATGTGCCGGGCGACAATGCCAGATTGCCGGCAAGAAAAGTGGCGGAGCTGGTACCCTTTCACGTTTTGTATATCGATGATCTGGATCAGTTTCTATAGCTACATAATGGTGTGGATGATCACGATTATAGGTAACACTATCATTTGATCCGCGATTGAATCATTTTTCAGCAAATAGAATCTTCTTAGTAAAGTGATTGATTTTGCAGGCAGTACTCTAGGCATTCCCGACACCGTGATGGGATTGACTTTCGTTGCCGCTGGTGTGAGTGTGCCGGACGCCCTTTCCTCATTGGCGGTCATTAAAGAGGGTCTTGGTGACATGGCGGTCAGTAACGCCGTAGGTAGCAATGTTTTCGACATCTTGGTATGCCTCGGTCTTCCGTGGTTCATACAGACCGCTATGATACAGCCCGGCTCACACGTTAATGTTACCAGCAGAGGTACACGGATTTATCTATATATTTTTTAATCTCTTTATCTCTGCAAAACATACATATTTGTATTCTATATCGCTTATATCTCGTTCTTATCAGGTTTAACATATTCGACCCTTTCTCTACTGTCGACGGTATTATTCCTGGTACTGGCAACACACTTTAATGGCTGGAAGTTGGACCGACGATACGGCGTGGTCTTAATGATCTGGTACTTAATATTTATCGTGTTCGCGTCGCTCTACGAGCTCAACGTCTTCGGCGAGATGAATCCGCCAGTATGCCCTAGCATGTTTTAATGTAAAGACGCCTCGTTCGTTTCCGACCTTTGCTTTGCTCAAACGTGGAATGATCGTCCGGAGCAAGAATCGTTCCGGCCGATTGGTCCACGAACGATGACGCACGCACGGTCGTAGATCATCGTAAATGCTCAGCGACCTCATTCGTATGTCCCTTTCCCCTTCTTCCTACTTAATAACGAAGACAGCGAGAGACAGATGAGCTTAGAAGGTAGCTGCATGTCGAAAAGAAGCACGATTTTTAGCTTGCTGCGAAATTGTTGAAGCGACCGTTTGAGATTTTTAGATAAGAGCAAACGGCTTATGTCGTTGAGCTTTTTTTCTTTTTAGGCTGTTGTAGAGAATCTAGACAATATGTGCTCGCGCGTGAGTACACAGGCATTGTATTCCATTGGTGCTATTGAAAGCGATAAAAAAAAAGAGTATTTTGCTTGCTTCCGTTCGACTAACGAGTCTCGATTTCTTACAATTAATTGAAAGTACGGGAAACATGAATTTTTCCAAGCAACTAAGTTTTCGGACAGGCAATACGGCTGTTAAGTTGTAATTATTATCAGATGACGTATTGACAGTATCGGCAGTTGTTTGCTAAAATCAGAAAATCGGCATTAAATCGACCGTCGCAAAGTTCCAAACTTCTCCAATCTTAACTCTTAGCCACAGACCTCATTGTACGTCGCGCGAGATTTGTCCGAATTGATATAGAAAAGAAAATGTGATACGTTTTATATCATCCATATCGCGCAAATGCCTGAGTACCATGGAAGGGAAATGCGTCTTGACAATTAATCGTTTTATATCCTAAACATTAGAGTAAAAAGAATCCAGTAGAAGTACGGCTTGTTAGAATAGATCTTAGAAGCGTCATATCTGCGGCTAAATGTTAAGACTGTTAACGGTACTGTGCGAGTTGTCGAAAGTCGATATCATTGTGGAATTGTTACGAACATGAAATAATCGACAAAAGCGGGCGAGAGAACTCTCTCTGTAACTGTCGTCGCAACGTTAAGCGCGATCCTTATCCTATTATCCGACATGATTTCAGAATATAACACCTACTCGTATATTTTTAAAATATATTTTCTATCACGGAGCGCGACGTACTGCGTAAAATATGAGATAAAAGAAAATATCTTCGCGCATTTTTCAAGATGCGAAAGATTGGGATGTATCGATCTGTATATCGATGTATACAGGTTGTAGGCTAATGTTATATTTTGTTATATGACACATGTTTCAAATTTTGATTGTCTATAGAATAGAGAGATCTGAGAATCTCTCTCTATCCTGTAGCCAATTAACACGCTTGAAATAGTCGTACGACAAAAAAAAAGGAACAAATGTAATATTAGCTGTACAAGTCAGTTATGATTTAATTCTTGTTTAATTGAAATGTGCTTTTGTCCGCCATTCAAATGACTAGAAGAGACGAGACTTCGCGAGATCAAAGGAGATCCCGCGTTAGCGCGAGTGTAAACGTAAAATCACTTTTTTTCTAAAAGGGAAGCAAACAAAAAAGAAAGAGAAAGATAATGTTTTGAAGCGCAACGCAAAGAATAAATCGAGCGTATTATTCCCGAGTGACCGAGACTTAATTCGAATTCTTTGACATCGACGATATGCGGAAACTTCGCGAGAATGATGGAGCAAGCGAAATTTTATTCGTGACCAAAAGAGACGGAGGAAGAAAGGGGGAGGGTGCGAGAGAATTGGTTCTCCATGAGGGCGAATGAGCGCTGAAAGTGACAATAATTAACGCAGCCTTATCCGATGAAAGTATCTACAACCAGCACTATTATACTGCGCGTTCCTTGAGACTGATTCGCGAAGGGGTCACTTGTAAATGGGTGGACGGGTACAAGAGAAACATCCACCTACAGTGTAATCAGCATACCTCCGCTTCCGGGATCCTTTGATCTTTCGAGCGCGCTGGAATCGACGATATCGATGACGAGCTGCGGAATCGCATGACGGAATTCCCGCAGGAATTGCAAGAGATGGATATCGAAATTAAGAAAAAAATTGACTCCTTTCGCATTCCTTGTATTCTAAATTCGTTGTGATTGGCCGGGAAGCAATAAAAAAATCACAATAATATAAATTAAAATTTCAACAACATTAAATATACGAAGGCAGTTTGATAAATCAATGATTTCGTTTTAACTTTTTTTTATCAAAATTTGACTTATTTTTTTAATATAGTCTCCTTTTCAAAAAATCAGAATCGAATTATCGAACTGCCTATGCGCGCGTACAGTGAAGATACTAAAGATAAAAATATTGCCCAAGAGATATTCGAATTGTATTCAAATTGTATTCAAATTACTTAACGAATAACTTGGATTAATACGAATGGATAGTCAATGTTCCTAAAAAACAAAATTATTTTATATATAGTACAATTATTGGCCCAAAATTGGTCCAATATATCCCCAACATTTAACGAATGTATCCAATAAATTGTTAGAATTATATTTAAGAATCCTGCGAGCATTCTGTCGATACAGCTCGTTGGGCTGCATCTTTAATAAATCGGCTGTTTCCTCAATCGGATGATCGCGAGTACACAAGGATCGCGCAGACGCTTTAGTGTGATTATATAAATTTAGCGTACGTATAATATATATATATATATATAATATAACGCGAAGAGAGGCTTAGATCGCGTAATGACTATTGACCGTTCAACGTGTTTGTTCACTACGTTTGTCCGTTATTGTTAGCGCGTTAGAGCGATTTATGCATATGAATATTATTATTATTATTATTATATATATATATATTCGCGTTGCGATGCGTTTGATGCCGATGGCGAAGGGACCGAAATGTATCTCGAGACTCTAAGTATATTCTGCGATCAAGGCGAAGATGAAAGTGTAGCCGAAAACGAGTGCCTCAGCATCGGACGCATCGACGCACGGCTTCCAGAATTTAGGAAGCGCCGCGCCGACCGAGTAAAAAGGCGCCTTAGATCTTCATTAAAAGCGGACCAGTCTCACCGTCGATTTCGTGGGCTCTGTACCGCGGCGTCGACCGCATAATTCGAGGAGGATACATCGAACCTGGCGAACGATTTCGTTCGCGCGTACGAAGAAACGAGGGGAGAATCGTTAGGGGCACGCACCATTAGGGGTTTCTTCGGCCTCCACCTCGAGAGCGCCCGCAAGTCGAAGGCTTTACGTGCGGTTAGCTACAACGATTCGTGGAAACGCGTTTATTGGACGGGATTGTCACAAAATTGGAAATTAAGGAAATCAAAGAAATGTCAAGGAAATTGAAAACAATCAAGGAAATCAGGGAAAATCTGGAAAATTAAAACTTTTGTAAAAAAGTTTAATATGCATATACAATTTTGGAAAACTGTATACTGTATTTTTACTACTGACTTAACAATTAAATGCAAGCAGTGTCAGCAACATTAATGGTAATTTACATTGCTATGCTAAATTGCAACAAAATATTTGACGATTTCCAAATCAGGATGAAAATACAAAAAAATTTCAAAATATTATTGAAGGCATCAGAGAAAATCATAATATTTTGTCTGGAAATCAGAGAAGTTATTTTAGGATAAGGAGTTTGTGACAATCCTGTTGAAGGTTTAATTCATTCTGGGAAAATCTTTAGGAAGCAAAGACTCGTAGCCGCCCCTGACGAGGAAAGCCGCGCAAGGGCCCCACGGGTCCGCACTTCGAGCATCAACGAATGGAACGTTAAGGACTTACAATTAGAGTTTATTAGAGGGTCTACTCGTCTAATTTCCGTCGATTTTTTTTTTTACCGTGCAGCCCGAAACCGTCGGCCGAAACGTCGACGATCGCTCGGGGAACCGGTGTCGTTTAGAGTCAATTCACCTGTGGCAATTATTAACAGTAATTAGGAGGGTTCGCGGGGTGATCTAGAGGATTGGGGGAATAGGAAATGCACGCGTCCCTCGTCTCCCGTTTCTCAGGACGCTGTCCGAACGTCGATCAATTCGAGGGTGCCCTTAATAGTGTAATCGAAGTCAATAATGTACCTTTTTAGACGTTCTCTCTTATAATTATAAATATTATAATTCCGTGAATTGCCCGTCCTTTTATGATGTTCCCATCACCTCCAGCGGTTCCCAGAGGATCGCATTCGGGGAAGCCGACGACGATATATCTATCTCACCTACATCGAGTACACTTGTACAAAATACAGCAGAATGCTTGCACAAAATGCAGGAGAACGTGAAGCAGTGTTTAACGTTAACGCAAAATAATGAAGGTAGAACCGAAGGGCGTCGGGCGTAGCGGAGATCAGATGTAATCGTGTTGTTGATCTACCGGAATATAATACGTAGATTTTATATCACGACATTATGTACTTAGGTTATATACATATTACCGTATATATACATATATATATATTACCTGATTAATTAAGTTTATACAGCCGTCTCTCCTCTACTTGCAGTATTATCCCAGTCTTCGTCGCGTATATACGTTTGAATACGTTCGTACCTGTTAAATCGTGAAGGAGAGAGCCCTTCCCCGTCCTCTGTTGTACGATAAGTAATCAGTTTCTCTTTTTCGGGATCTCCTCAACGTCTCGCTTCGCATTTTAATCCCGCTTTCTTCTTTGTAATGGCAGACGCAGTCGCGGTCGATGACAGCTTCGAAAGTATCATAATTATAACAAACACACTATTATATAACGTAAGACATATTAAAAAAAAAATAAAAGAACTGTATACAGCATAAAGAAAGTAGACATACAACGAATACAATTACATCGGCTGCCGCTGTAATAGCCACGCTATTTTGTCCATACCGCTTTCGCAGCAATCAGCCGTTGAGCGAAGTTCCATGATTCCTTTCCCTTTTTTGCGCCGTTCGTCGTACAAAGTGCAAAAAAAGCATGCGAATCCGGGATCTCTCCAACCTATGTCTCTTTCCATCGTTATTCAAATTTCCAGAAGTATATCCTAACGCGTCAATATATATATAATATATATATACATATATCTAGTCATAGCTTATTACAGCGTTATGTAAATAAATAATTGTTCTAACACTGTCGCATATATATATATTATATATATACATATAACACATTTGGCAAATATATATACATATATATATGTATGTATATTGAGAGTATACGTGCGTAGTAAATACAAAGAGTTAGAAAGAGCCTAACGTACATATATCTATATATATATAGTAATAATAAATTTATGCGCCACGTTTCATCGCAAGGAGAGCTATGTACCGAGTGGAAACAATTTAATATTACACATACCTTGTTTAGCTTGAAAGCGGGAAAAAAGTAGATTAGTTATGTACTCTAATGTACTTAAAAAGTTTCAACAATAAAGCTATTGCTACCAATTGATCTCGATCTGAAGGAAACGACTAGTCTTGGTTTTAATTTTGAAAATCATGAGTAAGTAATAACACTAGAGGTTTTACGAATTAATATTTGTTTATAAAATTTCATATGTTTAAATTAAGTTACATTAGACATAGATATTTCAATAATATATATTTCTACGGTCTGTGCTCTTAACGCGCGATGATATTTGCGTTCGCAATTAGTTCCCAGCACTCTGTACATATCCATGATGTATAAAAATATATATATATATATATATAATCTATACAGATTTTACATATTTTATCGTTTGCACAATCAATGCATCATGGATCTTCAGAATTTATGATGGTGCTTAAATATATATTTAAAAAAATATGTGTACAAACTTCCAGCACATTTAAGAATCCGCAGTTTTCTGTTCCAATTGATGCTGCGACTGTTGACGTTCCTCATTGCGCGGCATATCGCAGCTCGACAGAGACTGCAGCTTAGGCGGACAATTGTCCAAAGTCGATTCGAGAGCGTACAGTTTGTCAAGTTGCTGGCGAATATGATTCAGACAATCCAGACGAACGATCCGTCTACTAGTGGAATCTCTATGGATCGTTAGACCGTTGAACAATAACTGCCAACCATTCTCCTGAAGTTCTCGAGTTATCTTCTCGAGGCTCTCTGGTTCCGTTTGTTCCTGCTGCACAGGCACATCATTCTGACAATACAAAAAACATTTATCGCAACGATGCAGGAATATTCGACCTAATAATATTCTCTTTTTGTAAAATTAAAAAAGATATTATTTAATAAAATTAAAAAGATATCTTTCTTGCTTCAAAAGTGACACAACTAAAAAAAATTAATTTTCTCAAAAAAGGGAAAAAGCTATTTTTCAACAATTTCAACTTGAGAGAAAATTCTTATTTATTAATAATTATATTAGGTGCGCAACTAAGTTCTCGCTGTTATTTTGATAAAAATTGCATCAAAATAACAGCGAGAACTTAGTTGCGCACCTAATATTTGTTAATAACTTTTGAACAAACAATAACCCTCATCTAAAATGTTTTAAAGGTCACTCAAAGCCATGACTTTGACAACATATATGAAGGTCAAGATTATCGGAGTGGTGTCCATTAATCCGAATGATTACCGAAAATTCTTGACTAATCAAATAATATCGGCAAAAAGAATATATTTTTAACATGATCAAATGCCATTTTTGTCATTTGATCATGTTAATATATTTTTCATCGACATTTGAGAGAAAGGGAAATATCAAAATTTTTTAAATTAAAAAATAGTTTTTCTCCTTTCACAACTCTAAAAAATTATTCTTTTATAACGATTTTGACGATTTTTTAAAAATAAAATTGAGTTAGTTTACTTTTAATCATTAATAGGATAATATTCAGTTAATAATTATATTCATTCATAATATTATCATTCGAAAATCATTTTTTTAATTATATCACTTTTGAAGTAAGGGACATAGAAAATCAAGGGGAAACCAAGAAAATTTCTTTTTTTATATGTTTTTATATGTTTCTAAAACATATAAAAAAAGAAATACATATTTTACGCGCATGTATGAGATTAACGAATAAATTAAGATGCATAAATTTGCATCTTAATGCATTATAATGCGTTATGTACTTTTGTGTCATCCTTGGTACCAAGCATACGGTCAATCGATTCCAGAATGCGAGTTTTAGTAGCGTGGAGATCCAGCTTTGCTAGACGCTCGGGTTCCCTGAGTCTATTAATTGACTGATCGATCAAGGTGGATGACTTGCTCGTTGCATCTCCAGTCTTTCTCGATTTCATCATTCTCGCGACATTTTCAGGTCTCCGTCTCTCGAGTCTCTTGTCATCCTCACTTATCGTTGCCTCGCCGTCTCCTCGCTTCAATTTTTCCAAGTCTTCGAGATTCAAAACGAGGTTCCTCATCTCCTGAGACTCGACATCACTTTCGTTTCTCGTTTCCGCGACATATTCACCGTCACCGATGCCAACATAGCGACGCCTCAGTTCAGGATCCAGCACGCGCGACTTCCTCGACTGAACAGCACGTGGGATATATTTCATCGACACCTCACTCTCAGCATCGGAACATTCTCGCTCGTCTGGCGATCTCTAGAAGATATCAGATAAATTCGAAAATAATCAGGATGATAGAAGATCCTCTTTGACGATTTTTTATGTAATAAATTACGCTAATTCTTCAAAGAAGCGTAGCTTTGCATCTCCATGTTTTGATAAATCTTTAAATGCTAACTTTTCTAGAATATTGCAGTTCATCAGGACGAGAAGCAACCTGATACCCAGTATCAATATCAAATTGCTTTTCTCGCTCTAATGAAGTGAGCTGCAATATTCTTGAAACGTTAGCATTTAACAATGTATCAAAATACGGAGATAATCTGCAAACCATGTAGCTTCTTTGAAGAAGCGTAATTATATAAAAAAATCATCAAAGGGGATCTTCTATCATCCCTATCATTTTAACAATGTATCAAGCTACAGAGATAACCCGCAAACTGCGTAGCTTCTTTGAAGAAAATAGTAAAAGCCTCCAAAAGTATTATCAAATTACGCCGCTTCCCTTTTTATTGTAGAGTACGGACAATTTTTCATTGAAGAGTGAGTATTAATACCTCAAGCTGTTTGCAATGATGGTGTTTTTTTAGTGAGCTCTTGACGGGTATCGCTCGTGCATACTTGCAGCAAGCCACGATATCTTCGTTGGTCAGTTCTGAGTTCGCAGCGTCTCCCTTCGTTCTAAACAAATATTTATCATGCTCGAATCTCCGCTGACGACGAGTCTGCAACGGTCTTTTGGTGCAACGAGGATGAGCATCTGTTTGATAATCGTGCCAATATAGTTTCTGCGTCAAGGGACTACTCTGCGATTTCTTGATGGCCGAGCTAATCGGTTCCGCGAAAACATGTTCACATTGATCTATCATCGCTTCAACGTTTTCCAAAGTCCTTGAAGGTAATCCCGATTCGATTAGAGAAGTTATTTATTTTTTCATTGAAAGTTAATAATCAGAAAGAAATATTATTTTGTTAACTATTAATGAAGCTTAATTATATCTGTGAGTACCTTCAACCTTTCAATGGAAAATAAAAAAAAAAGATAAAAATACCGTGGTGATTACAATTAAAAAATGAGTGAGAATTCTTGATTAATATGAAAAAGAGTATTTTCGTGTTCAGAAAATTTCATTCAGGATCACCAATGGATGAAGATCTTGATAAAGAAATCGATATCGAGGAATTAGAAATCTACTATGTACAGTCCCGACCAAAAGTTTAGAATTACGATTATTTCACATTTTATGAAAAATTAGATATCTCGGCGAAAAAAAGAAGACTTCTCTACGAGACCATGCATTTTTAAAGACAAAGATAGAGCTTTAAATCCGCGTTTGAAATCTTCGTTACGACATTTTGTTCCTACATTACATGAAATTAAAAAAAATTGATATTTTTATCTTAACTTTAAACCACTGCAGTTTCATGAAACATCATCAAACATAATTTAATACAAAAGTATCTCAAAAAAGTATTTCAAAATAGATCTTCGTTTTGGAAAAATTTGATACGATCATTTTTATCAAAGATATCGAATTTTTTATGTAAAAACTCATTTTTTATAAAATATTTTTTAAGTTAAAAACTAAAGTTTACGGAAAAAAAGAGGAAAGAAGAAAAATGTTTGGTATAAAGTCCCGAACTCAGACAAATTTAAAAAAAAATTATTAAAACTTTTTTTCTTACTGTATACGACTTTTATTAAAAAGAATAAATTTTATTTACTTTATCACTTTCTGCAGACCAAAAGTTTCGAAACATTAACAAAAACATAAACTGACTTGCAAATTGCAACTGTTGCAAGTCAATTTTTATTAATAAATAATCTTTCTCTCTCTCTCTCTCTCTCTCTCTCTCTCTCTCTCTCTCTCTCTTTCTGAGAGAAGATGTAAACTTTCCGAATATTTCTGAATATTTCTGAAAAATTTTTCAATTCGTATAAAAATTATGAGAAAAATTTTCATCAAGAGTAGGTATATAATGCATAATTGAGGGAATGGGCGGAATAAAGGCCTAATTATAAAATCTTGATATTAATAAAATTAAAATAACTTGCTATTTTTTTATTATACATAAATTGATACAATATTAAATAAATTTATATAATTAGGAAGTTACATGTTATAAATCTTCTCTATTACGATCAATATTACATGAAAAAGCTAATTGGAAAAAGGATTCAAGTAGAATTATGCCCTTATTCCGCCCATTCCCTCAATTATATTATACATATAATATAATTATATTATATTATATTGTAGGTACATTATATAATATACATATTTGACGAAGAAAACCTATCAATTTTTCTACGCACATCATTTATTAGTTATTTTAATAAGTAATTTTCAATTTTTTTCTAATAATTATATATTTTATTTTCGATTCCTTAAACGCGAAAAATCGCGTATGTTGACGTATAGGTGGAATCGAATTTATAGATCGTGAGTCAATCGCACCGCGTGATAAGCCACTCGACGACCCAAATAACTTATTGATTAAATAATTTGTTCACTTGTAAATAACTTTTTTTTTTTTAGACAATGGCCAATATTCATAGTCGGTCAGAAGATTGATCGCATTTTAAGATTGTCCTATAAGGTCCGATCATGAATATAACCCAAGTCTGAGTTTTTAAGATAACTTTTGTTTTGATGTGAGAAAGCATCATGTGAAAGCATGATACTAGACTACTACTGAAAACACAGTTTAATATTGTATTATTTTGAATCTGTTAAACTGAATAAAGATTTTGATAATTAAACCTAATTAATCTAACTTACCAAATTAATACATATAATGTCAAACACTATTGGTGTTTCGAAACTTTTGGTCTGAGATATTTAACTTTTTGTAAAATATGAAAAAATCGTAAGTGTTTTACAATTTTCAGCCTATACGTAAAGAATTAAAATAAAAATAAACAATATTTTAATGTTAAATTGTCAAGACTAAGAAAGCTAAATAAAGAATTAAATTTATAAATACATAGATAAGAAAAGAAAAAAATAGTTTTTGATGGATACATCCGCATATAGATCTTAGATAGAATAAAAGGAATAAAAAGAGAACAGGGAATAATAGATTTTAATGAAAACTGTGTATCAATGTAGCAATTTTTGATAGGTTAAAATCTATTGCCTGTGTGTTTATTCCTTATTCCTTAGTTCCTATCCCTTATTCTTTTTGTTGTGTTCGAGCCTTTAATTAGCTGGAAATGTCTTTGTTTACCTTGGTTTACCAGGCGAAGAGAACCTTCGTCTCTCAGGCGGGCAGTGACACGAAGGACAATGCTTCTCATAGGTTCTCGTTCTCCTTTTATGCATCACAACATTGCGCGGCAAATCCTCGGATTCGTTTTGTCCACAATTAGAGCAGAACTCACCGTGACGATACAATCCGGTGTTTCTATACGCGTTCGCGGGTATTCTCTTGTACAGTTCCATAATTTCCTAAATCGTAGCCAAGACGGGGTGTAAAAGCTATCGGAAACTTAATCCTTTTTCAATTTATCCGCACCGTATTCAGTAGTTGTAATCAAAGTTCAGACAAGAATTCTTGTATCTGATGATAGTAAAATTCCACCAAGAAGATCGAACTGAACTCATGATATTACTAATACATAACTTCCATTTCTCAAAGAGTATACAATTTCGTTCAATTAATAATATCTTCGTGAGTTTAAAATCGTAAGCACAAAGAAATATAAAAAAAGTATATAGGTAATATGAAAAATTTGATACCATACATACTGCGTATAGAAAAAAAGAAACTCAAGGAACTTTGACGCGACTCATGCTTGTCCAAGTTCGATGCGAACGTGTTTCGATTCGAGTTCGTCGCAAAATTTGATGCAATCCGAGGAAATTCATTTACTGGAGCTGCATATTAAATCTATTTGGAAAAGTGAAACGTTATTATTTATAGCACGTGTAAAATCCTTAGAATTAATTAAAATTCCTTGTAACCTCTGAAATATTAACATTAGGATATCATATCAATTTTAAATTCTCACTGTATATAAACAATCGATTTATTGCACTGATAAAAATATCACAGACTTTAAAAATATAACATAGAAATATTTAAATTATGTGTGTGTGTGTGTGTGTGTGTGTGTGTGTGTGTGTGTGTGTGTGTGTGTGTGTGTGTGTGTGTGTGTGTGTGTGTGTACATATGTGTATTTCTGTTATCTAATGAATAACAATCGTAATAACTCAATACAATTACGAGTTGATAATTATATAATTTCGAGATAATTTCAAGTAATTAGAAAAATAACAGCAATTTAGGAAAAAAATAATATTATTTAGTATTACTTATAGGAAAAAGCATTTTAAGAATAATTTGAAAAAATTTTAGAATTTAAAGGGAGTTATTTCTACTTTCAATAATTTTACGAAATTAATGTATAGACAAAGATAAAGACTCAGAGACTTCTAATTTGTCAAAATACAAAATGACGCTGGATGATTATTGAAAGGGTCATATTTATGTGAACATTTGTGCCACACATTTTTATTTAAAAAATACTATTTATTGCAAAACAATTTGCGTATCTCTCTTCTGACGGGACATAATGTAAAATAAATATCATCATACATACAAATATACACGCGTGACGTAGCGTCAACGCATCAGAGATTGTACATCGTTTTTTACAGTCTGAGTTTAATATTCCGTAGGATGTTTTTCTTTTGAATTCTTCCGACTATGGGCAGTATTATCTAAAAGGAGGCTAGAATATCGCTAAATGGAGTTCCAGGTTCTTTCGCAGCAGCTTCGAAAGTTTCGACAAATGCCTTCTTTTGAGATTCTTTAGATAGCTAAAATCAATAAACCATCCATCAAAATAGATGTTAAAAATAGTTAAGAATTAAGTAACATTGACCTACTTTATGATAGAAATCCGAAGCAGCTATACACAATATTTTCTTGTCTTCATATTCATATTTTCCTATTCTTGACTGGATGTACGGAAATCTACCATGTTATAGCTAAGGAAAGATTACTTCTCCAAAGAAAATTACAAAGTTACGCCGGTGAGAAAAGGATACAAAGCTCTCAACCAATGATTTGTCGACGCACTTATGAAGAAACAGGACAAGCACCAAGTCGACATTGCCATCGGCAAGCTTTGAATGAAATTCGGTAAACTGAAGACCACCCAGTCTTGAAGGAGTTCCATTTCCGTGCAGGTGCACGCTTTCTCACAGACCTGGAGTAAAATCAGACCAAATTATACATTTGCATATTTTTTTATCTCGCATTTTAGTCGCGATATAATTCGAGAACTTCGATTAATTTACAAACTTTAAAAACAACAGCAGAGAGTAATCTCGGGTGCGGTTGTTGCGGGGACAAGAATTCTCCTATAACTTTAGTGAGGATCTCCGAAGGTGGGAAGAAGTCCCCGAGAAGGTACGACAGAACTGTGCATAGCACCTCCACCTCCATGGAATGTCCTTTGCGGATTTTGTCGAATATCGCGGAAATGCGTTCGATAGATCGAACCAACGTCTCTGGCTCCACATCTGGCAACGGTTCTTCGATATTAGGCTGATTCAGTCGATCAGCTGCTTCCGTATACATGCACGTCAGCAGAAGTTGTAATGCTGGTAATGCGAGCAAGGGACTGGGTTGCTTCAGCCGGTCTATCGCGACTTTAACGATCTGCTCGGCGACCTTGCCAATAACGCTTTTTGTCGCTACAAGCCTCTCAAGACCCTATCAAGATAAATGAGCAGTTTGCGTATTTGTATTACTTATGTATCAATCAAAAATGAAAAACATCGATATACCTGCAAAAGAGTTTGATGTAAACCGTATGAGATATTTTGAGATGTGACTAGAGAAAGAACTAATTTCAACACGGCCGGCGCTTCCGTGTCTGGTGGTGTGTCCTCGGCATGTTCCAATAAGAAAAACACTAGAGCCCACATTATTCCCTGATGCTCTTCACTCTGGCTTAAAATACTGTATCAGAGCAAAAACGAATTAGACAATGGTTACAAAACGGCATCTAACAAATTAATAGATATCTTCAATACTTCTTTATCAAATAAAATTAAATTATTTTGAATTATCACCTATTTGAATCCTGCGAATCAATGTGCTTCTGTATATATTCAATAGCCAGAGGATGGATAATATTCATTGTTTCTTCGCATTTAGCCAGTACCGCGCTTTGCAACAAGTACAGAGAGCCATGAAGCGCGGACACTCTGGAAGCCAGGAATACCGACTTTAAATTAACATCCAATATGCGCTTTACTTTATCTAATGTGTCCAAATCCTATAAAGTGATATTGGTTAAAAAGAAGGATCTTTATTTCTTTATTATATGTATGAAATTCCTAGCGCGTACCAAAGGCGTTAGAACGGCGGCGGCTTTACATGCAGAGACAGCCAGATACTGATGCAAGACCGCGTTCTCCATTGGATGAACTCTCGAGACTTCCAGGCACACGTCCAGCATCCACTGATATTGAGATCTCTCGAGGAAGAGTTCTGAGATCGCCAGAATAGACTTTATGATCTCCGTCAACAATTGTACAGGCGTGCTAGCCTGCGGTGACGTCCAAATGGTGTAGTGCTCTATCAGAAAGCGCAGGCAGGAATCTAGATCAAGGGAGGCGGACATCAGCGCGTCGTTCCGCCTGTTCTTCAAATCGAGAACGGAAGCGTTCAACTTGTCCTCGTATAGATTGCACAACGACCATAAGTACGAGACCGACAGTTGGCTATACATATATTTATCGGAAACCGCAGTTCTCTCCACATTGCCTCGCTGAAATATATGATCCAATTTCAAACCGTTCTTGCTTTCCGTATCGTTCATGTATTCGTACTTCCACAGGAGCAGTTCCTGTATCGCAAATAGTTTCTGAGAGCTGATTTTATACACGGAAAGTTGGGGATCTCTCGGATGGTGGATCAGAGTGCTAGCACCAGGATTGCCAGGACATGGCAGTAGCAATGTTTGCAGCAATAATCTCGTTATCGCCTGAATCGCCAGGCTGCTCGCTTGTATCAAAGCCGCGACTTCATCCAAGGGCGTGTTTTCATTTTGCAGGAAATTGAGAACACTCAAGAACGCCATCCAAATCTCCTCGAATTGTGACCTGGACGTCCAACCCAATAAGTTTACTCGATAGATAAACTGTTCCAGGACATCCACCTCCTGCAGAAGATTAGATTCTGATGACATAAGCGGAAAGTAGCATTTGGTAGGACCTGAGCCGATGACGTGACAACCGCGTTTCCACATTAATGGAGGCGTTAAGATGTAAGAGTTTACTAATGGCTGACGACTTATACTGATGATCAGCGACTTTATCATATTGAATAGATATGGTGGTATGTTCCTCGTAGTGCCATCCGCCTGACACTTTTCGAGCCAGGCCACTATCGACGCCATTTGAATGCATGCCCGAGCGTAATCTTTCGTATTCTCATCCTGGAGAGCTGGCTCCAGCGCTTGGCAATCCATTGTCGGCAAGGGATCCACCGTCGTTAGTATACTTTCCACGATTTTCGTTAAAGAGATCGCCGCGGAACAAACCCAAGTGTAACGCGCATTGTCACCAAAAATCTTATTTGGGGCGGCATGCCGCAGAATTTCGGCCGCGCAACTTAGCGCGAGGTCCATGTCATGCGGTCTCAATTTATGGACATCTTTCCTATCCGAATAGATCATCCAATGTGCCAGTTCAAGGCATAGCATAGAAAATTTGGCGATATCCTCCTCAAATTTCATATCGATCTTTGCCACATTGTATTTAGCTAGTTTCGGTAATGTCTTCATGTAAACCTTGACAGTTGGAATTATTGTGAAGAGAATCTCCCAATACAGAGCGTCACTTAGCAACTCGGAGAATCTAATAGCATACTTTAGTTCCTTCCCACTACTGTTGTCCGCTTCCGGATTATAAATCTGATGGGGTTTCGGTACGAGATCGCAAATATAATGAATATGCTCCAACAAACACTGCTTGGCAGCAACATACAAAGGACTAGCATCGAAATAAAAATCCTTTTCGCTCTGTGCTTTTCCAAATTCCAACTTTTGGCACTTCTCGACAGTAAGGCGGGCTCCCAATATTACACAGTGTTTCAAGATTTTCAAATTGAATTCTTTACAAGAAAGAATGTTGAGACAATCATCAAAGTCCAAGTCCTTCAATAATTGAGCTAATTCCATAGGATTGTTACTGGCGCTTGCGTGGCAGCAACGTAATCTCACTTGAGACAAGAACCAATTTCGATCCAACTGAATGCTCTTCACAGTGGACGGATTGAACGGTCTACATTGATCAAGTTCTAGTGGTGACAGATCGTAATATTGTACCGCCAGCTTGTTCAATAAACTGACTAAGCCGCCGTGTTTTCTTGCCAATTTGGTGATTTGCAATATGTCCATGATCTTCACGATATCATCCTTCGACAACTGATCCTTCACATCCTCCGCGCTAGTAGTTAACAGTATTTCCACCCGTCGGCTGGCAATCTTCGCAGCCATTCTCGACAAAGCGAGATATTTGGTAGACAACAGCCGTGGTATTAAAGTCATTATAACCGCACCACTTTGCGAATGATGTGCACCCTCGATACACTGTAACAGGCGCTTTATAAAACTAGGTTGCGGTAAATCCGTACATTTCGTTGCCACAGCCTGCACCAACAGCCCACTAGCCGCCGGATTCCTGTGTATCGCCGTAGTCAAGAGATCCCTCACCGGAGATTCGGTAGCGACATTTATTGCCTCCTCTATGTGATTTACTAACAGCCACGTTAGCGGCTCTACATCGTTGAGATTCTCGCATATGTAGTCGCAGAATAATATGATGCCTCCTCTTCTAATAATTTGGATGTTCGTATTGCTGTTAATACAATCGCGTGTTTTCTTCTCGTTCGATCGAACATGATCGGACTTGCTGGTACCCAATACTTTCGACCAGAAGGACATTTCGTTGTATCCCAACAGGATCATCAGATATGCCCACTGGCACGTCACTGTTGGGCACACGTTCCCAATGCTAAGCATCAAGTGGTTTAATTCGTCGATAAGCAACTTTTCTTCGTCGGATACGTTGCGCCCCTGAATCATCTGCATTGTTGCGTTTGCCACTTTGCAATGACTGCCAGATTCAAACATATGAATGCACAATTGTAGAAAGAATGCAAACTGATGGACGAGATAGTTATCATCTGCTATGTAATCGGAGAAATCAATAAAGGGGTCCGTAGACTTGTGATTTATCAGACCAAGTAGACTAAACACCTTCGTGCTTATCAGATTGATCACTTTGAATATGAATCTAGCAAATACTTGCTCAGGTGGCATTTGGCGTGATTGGATGCTCGAAGCGTTTAATGGATCTGCACATTCGCGGGAAAAGGAACTCCGAAGTGGCGATAACAGATGCGACACGTCTGAAACGCATATGTTGAGATCCGACAGGCGCGCCAGCATTGCTTCTTCCTTCGCGCAGGAGATTAGGGACAGCAGTACGACGTTGATCATACCTAGCCAACGTTTCAATTTGAGGATTGGAGCGGTCGTAGGTATCGATGCGGTGAACAATATTTTCAGAAGTGGATCCACTGGCCGAAAGACTGTGGGCGAAATTGCTGCGAATAGTTTCACTAATGCGACGTGAGCCCTCTCGGATTCTATTCTGAGTTTTCCGGCAGCCAGTATCGGAAGCACGGTGTCCATTGTGAGTCTGGACCATCTTCGCCATTTCTCCTCGCCGTTACCATCCCCGCTAAATCTGGACTCGGCCAGACACAGTGCTAAAAGTTCGACTACTTCGTGATACTCCACCAAACGTAGTAGCATGGCTATTAACACATCTCTTGTCGTTTCTAACTCCCGTTGCTCGACCACGCTTGAACTTCCATTACGGATGAGAAATATATCCTCAATGACAGGCGCGAGCGCGGGTATACAATGGGAGATCGCCGGTTGCCCGCTCGCCATTAGACCATCGCATAATTGAATTATCTTTGGTATGCCTATTATCGCCTTGGAGTGATTTTTCTCATACGATAAGTGCACTAAGAAATTGAACATTCTCGGTAAGAGATCCTCGGTTTGTTGTACGTGGCCCTCCTCGATAAATTCAAACTGTTTTAATACGAATCCGATAAATATTTTGTCGGAGTCCAGCAGGCAATAATTAACCTTCAGTTGAACCAGCTGACTCAGCAACATTAGAACCTGGCACTGCAGCGCAATGTTACTTGTAACAGTGTACTGTTTCAGAGACTTTATAACCATTGGTTCGAAGAGTCGGATGAAGGATGCGACGGATGTTTTCTGATCTGAAGATCGTGCCAAAGTCTTAAACACTGAAGAAAATTTACGGTCACTCTTTCTACGCAGCAATCCTATCCATCTGGAAGCAAAAGAGAAGGCATCAGTGTGTCAGCCTGCATCAAGGTATCACTATCAAACTATTAGAATACTTACCCATTATCTGGCTCGTTTTCGCCTCTGCAATTATTCCCAATGCATTTTATCGTATTCGCCATTTGTCTGGCGGGATGTTGAAAGCACTGATTATAAAAACCTCTGACATCATCTTGTAATGCGTTGCATCGATCCACATTCTTCTGCATGTCCAGCTCGCTCCACTGCGCGCACATGTTCGTACCAAATAAGCATTTCAGCAGTTGCTGCACACATTGAACCGTTGCCGTTGGTGACAATACGACAGTGGTTTTTAGATAACATAACACTTCTTCTGCAATTCTACCTGCTTCGTTGACAGATGCAATTTCAAGGATCTGCGAGAGAACGTCCAATGTCGCGTTCAGCAAGGAAAGATACATTTCGCTGGCTTCATGTTGCAGAGTGACTGAATAATTGGAATGTGCTGCCTTCAGAATGTCGTATATCTTCATGTAATGCGGCATACCGACGAACGTTCCCATTTGCTCCTTCCCACCCTTCAAGACACCGATTTTTTCTCCCTTTTCTTTTGACTTTTGCTCCGACAGGATCTTCTTCCTAGGCGACAACGTTTGCGTGGACAAAGATGGCAATACGGGCTTAGCACTTGCCTGCATTAACTGCACTTCGTCGATGACGTGGACGAAGATATTGAGAACTCTCGTAATGTGTGTCAATAGTAGTTCCATGTACTTGTCCTTACACATACTCCAAAGTTTCATCGGGTCACTGCCAGTCTTAAAATTGCAAACGGCTAATCCAGAAGCCAAATTACCGGCGAGGAGGATCAAGTGTCGATGTGTGGATAAATCTAAGCTAATGGTCGATGACGTTAACAGTGGCAATGCCAATGATAAGAGACTGCTGCACACCGGAGAGGAAATCATCTCATTTACGAAACTAATATCATTGGCATCCGATCGATCGCTATTCTTCTTAGATTTTTTCAACAATGTCTTTGGTAAAATACAATCCCATCCTCTGACATAAACCGTAGTGGGATAAGTCTCGCTCAAACAAAAAAGAGTCTCGCAACAGCCATATATTAAATATTTTGAAGAATGCACCGTTAATATTTCTGTTAGAATGTTAACTATACGGGATAAAGAATATTCCAGACTAGAGTCGTAATTCATCTCGTTATGATGATTCAAAAATACAAAGGGCTTGATAGACGTGTTTACGAACGGCTTATGTTTATCTTGGTAGGACGACAGTTCCGAGATACTTGATGTTATCGCACTTAAAAACTGTTGAGTATATTGTGTAGCCTTCCTTGTAACAGTATCTTCTTGAGGGTGTCGAAAATACAAACATGGGATACTCCTATAATAAAAGATATAATAAAAGAAATATAAAATGATATTATAATTCGAGTAAATAATAAAATTGCACAATTAGAAATGTATCTTACTTAACAATCGCATCTGACGCAGCGTGTCTCACTCTTTGGTCCTGATCACCTAATAACGCTATTATAACATCGATAAAGTGCTCTTGGAATAACGATTGTCTCGTTATGTGTTCTATTGTAATATACGATAATTTGCTCAATAAGTCAGCTAATTTTACTTTCACAAGAAAATATGGATTTTTCACAAGTTTTGGCAACGCAGTTAAGATGGTAAGACCGTATTCGTTGTTGATGGAATCTAGTAACTCTGGCAAGCAGAGGTTCAACGCGTCCAACGTTTGGCGGCAAGTTGTCGCGGAATCATCGTTCAAGCCCTATACATTCGACAGAAACAGATGTAAGTTAAAAACTCTCGAGACTGGTGTCGTCCTTTATAAAACGTATAAACTCACTTTTAAAAGTAACTTTATTGCATCTTCCAATAATATATTTCCACGTCCTTGTTGAGCCACACACTCCGTTTCAAAGTTCCGGAAGGAGCCACCATACTGAACAAATATAGACTTTAAAAAGATTCCAATTACCATCGTTATATTACCCCTGATCTGAGGATCTGGGTGATTGGCAAATAGCAAAATGTCTGCAATCAATTGGTTTGTTTCATTGCAGCTTGACTCTTTGGCTACGGTCATTGTAAACAAGTGTGGATAAAGTTTGAGAATGTAACCCACGCATGTCAGAGCGAGAGCTTTTACACTAACACGAAATAACTTGTCCGATATCAATTGCCCGGGTTTCCCAGCCAATAAAAAGGACGACACCAAGTAACGGCAGCAAAACTTAACGGGCATATCCGAGTCTGTAAAACTTCCAACGTCCACTTCGTACAATGCGAAATCCAGAGAGGACTTCTTAGGGGAAGCAAACGATATAGTGTTTTCTTCTGAGTAATCTTCCTCCTTTGAATGTTCACTTTGCAGGCTTGGATAAGGTGTTTTCTCGGATTTTTCCATCTCGCTTTCGATATCACTGCATTCCTCCGCAATCGAATCTAAAAAAACATTGAGCTAATAAATTGAAAGCTAATAAGCAAGATTGTTATGCAAGTTATCGAATTCATATGTTCGTTCTTACTGTCAGTAGTTTCAATTTTCAAATGGCAATAACTTTCTAATATCCTTTCTTTCGTCTCCGTAATGTTGGTCATACATTCATTCTGTGTTTGTGGATTACACGTGACTGGTAATGTTGTTTCCGTATCTGCGATCCACTCTGCATTTGGAGTAATCTCCGGAATATCAGGCTCGTGCAAGTTTAAAATAGAATCCGAATTTGCACCATAAGCAGTACTCGCGCTGGAAAGACTTGTGTGACCCAGCGAGGGAACGCAGGCATTTTGATTTAATATTATTCTGCTTTGTGTTATGCCTTCTGAAGACAATAAAACAGACACTAGTGGTTTTGGAGGCATTTTTAGAAGTTGTGTCAAAGTCTCTAAAGCTGCGTTTACAATATTATGATCAGAATGCCATTTTGCATAGTGCAAACACAATTCATAAATGTGTAACAGACTATCTATCTGTTGTATTTCAACATCTTGAGGTTCCGAGGGTTTACATACGTAAGGTAAAATCACTCTGAGGCATCCAAAGACGCCTATAACAGTAGAGGAATGATCCTCGACGTTTCTTCCTAATGTTGTTATATCTGATAAGATAAATACTATTAATAAACGAATGTTTTTGCATTACGAATGTTACGCAGCGCATCGTAATTATTTAATGTACCTAATATATAATCCAACACATAATTAAAAAAAAACTGTGGTTTTCTGCAATTTATACACGTTGTCAGAATCATACTAGCTGCTGCCCTACGAAAAACTGCCTGAGGAGAGGAAATATTTTCAAAGAACGCTCTCAACAAATTCTGAAACAAGATTTAATTTTTCCCAAGTTTGGAAATAGCTTTTAATGTGTATAATTGCGATAATATCAAAATGCTTACCTTGACGTCCTTGTCTGTCATAAATGGTCCTAATACTTTAAAAATTAATGGTAATGATTGCGATAACGTTTCAATTACAGTATCCTCTGATCGATGTGCAATAATCACTATACATGGGATTAGATTTGATACGTAAGCTTTGCCCCTTGAAGGACGTATCATGTGACTTAGCAAACCAAATCTCCAAAGAGCAGCCCTCAATATGCGTGCAGGTCCGTTTCTTTTTATTTCATTATAAAGCTCTATTTGAATTTTAACGATATTACTGTCGACCATTGCCTAGCAAAAACATTAATTGAATTGCTTTTAAATATTGATTTTCTTAATGTATGCTTTTTTTGTTTTATTTATGAATACCTACAACTTTTCTGACTAATGATAAATTCAGTCATTTGTACTATATGTGAATGTACACTAAAGGCTACTTTATATAAAGTATCTAAATACAGTAGCATGATGTAATTAATTTTGACAATAAAATAATATATTCTGTTAAATAACGGAACAATATTATTTTTAAGCATTTAATCGTATCAAACATTTATATGCTCTTAATATTTAACTTTGCTAATTTAATAACTTCTAGTAAAATAGCTTCTAATATATGCTAATCCAATCCACATCAATTAAATCTAACATAATATTAATATTATAATTTTGCTCAACAACTGTTATATAACATCATGTGTTACATTTATATTGTTGAATGTAAAATTATAATATTAATGTTATATTACTTTTTATTACTATTAGTTTGTGTCGACTAGAAATTTAATGTAATACAAGGGATTAAATTTGCTATAATAATAGGGCTAAAGTATAATTGTACCCTGATAATTTTATTAAGAGATTCATCTGCAATCATCCTGACATCAGACTCATCGTCGTTACAGAGTGCCAACAAGGTTTCAATTGTGGCACTGAGAATCTGTGGAAATTTGGTGTTCTGCCTGACAGTCGGCGAACATATTCCTTCGACGATGATGGCACAGCATGACACCTTCTCCTTCCTACTGTTGAAATATTAGCGTTTATTAAGAAGCAAATCGTCTGTCGTCGCTAGAGAAGTATTTACCGTTCATACCTTGCTCCAGGATCCGACGGAGTGTCCAACTCCAGTAACCCATTCAGCGTTTCCACGGCCTTCAACACGCCGTTTAGGTGAGCCATGCTGGATCTTTGAATGACCTTCCTCGGCTTCTTCGAAGGACTACCTTAAATAATCGTGCGACTGGTGAATGACATCCTGCCGCTTCCTGACCGAAAATCTGATAGATCGTGACACACTCACATCACAAACTACATCGCTACATGCTGGCCAATGCTGGCTGATCGTCAATCCATTGAACCATGAATGTGGAAGTGCAGATTGGTGTAGATGCAGAGTGTAGATTGTGCATTTTTAGAGTAGTATTCTTAGAATACATAGAGGCTGTGTTCGAAAATACATCATTAATTTATCTTTATTCAATGAATAACAAGGACAAAATGATACTTGAAGGGCTTAGAGGTACTCGATGTGCATTCCCGAACGCAGCTATGATGGTATTGGGCGCGTTCAAGTCTGCCAACTCTGTTGTGGGGGACAAGAATGCCACCTGTTGGCTGAGATTCTGCCGCGAATTGTTAACGTTACTTGTTATTGTAGCGCCGAGAAAACAGCATAATCAAAATTTGTCAATTATCGGCAATAAAATGTAATTGTATTCAAAACGAAACAATCACATGAATGTCACAAAGAAATAAAGTAGCTCAGTTAAGAACAAATCTATTAATATTTCTAAATTAAACTTTACTTCGAATGCTTGGAATAAGAATCTTTTTTTTATAATTAGACTGCTTTCATTTTTAACGTTACTTCTAAAGTCACATAAATTAATTTATCTTTGTTGTCTCTGTCGTCTAAGCTACAACAATTACGCTCGTTAAGTAATATATACTCATAATATTGAGAATGATCGCTGCTTCTCGAGAATGGAGAGGAAAAATTCTTTCCAAATAATTAATTAGAGAATAAAAGTATCCATATATTCTTCGTGTACATGACGACGATCAAACTGAACGTGCACTCGCCGTTGAATTAATATAAACAATAATAAAACTTTATTTGCCACAATCAATACTATCTAACCATGTTAAGTTATATACACCATTTTTTCCAGTAACTAGCACAACGCGTGATATACAATAAATATTTTTCTTGTCATTTTAAATGCTAACAAGAAAAATACAATTTGACTTATATCGTAGTTTTAAATTATACACAGGAAGTGCATACAAACTTTTCACTTGTATGTAGAAATATAGATATATGTATATATTACGTAACTCTAATATTAATCTTTATTCTTAAACTTATTTTCAAATATAACTATTTACCAAAACCATATTTTATTGAATAAAGCCATTATTTTGTTTAATAAATAGCATTAATAAATCGATGCGCCGTAATGTCAAAGAGACAATGCTACGCGAAAGTACGCGAATATTGAAATTTCATATACTTGTTATTTTCATCTGTGTAAAATAAACTATTAAAAACGCACGCGTTATGCTGAGTTTTCCGGTACTACTTCAGCAATTAAAACTTTTACATGAAAAAAAAATGCAATTTGCCTCATCGAGATAATCGCGAGTGAGAGAAAGATCTCTGAATCGGTATACCATATTTTCCATCATTTGATAATAATTACATTTCTGATACAATTACATATTAAAAGTGTAATATTAATATAACTCTATCTTTAGCGCTTGGTCAGAATTAACGAGCGCCATTCGGATCATTCGCAAGCTTATTATTCCAAAGTATATGTCTTTGTATGATCTTTCTCTCTCCCATCTCTCTCCTTCTCTCTCCCACAATTCAACGACTTTCTTAATTCGCGATTCTGCATGAACATGAGAGGATTTAAATTCCATAAAGCAGACTTAAAACTAAACTTCAAATGCAACGTCAGCTTTATCATATCGCCGTACTCGTGCGGGTACAGGCGCGTACAGTCATCGCGTGTTGTACAGCGAAATACAAGTAATTCAACAAGAATCTACAATGGAATATGTTTGTTACATGTCACTGATTCGGCTTAGCGTTTTTTGGTAGAAAATCTTTTGTACATATATAAAAACATTAAAAGACACAAGCATCAGCACGCTGATCGGCGAACTGGACGCCCAAATAAAGTCTTCACGTAGTATAATCACCAGCTTTTTTGGAAATGTGTTTTATGTATTTCCAATGCAATATTAAAAGCCGGCATTTCGCCTCTTTATTCGGTTACCGTTACCAAGTAATAAAATATTCGGCCGAACGTCCAGAAATATATTCATGAGCGACAATTTCAAAGATTTCTGTAACAACAGCGTGTGCGTAGTGTGCTCCTGTAACAGTTCTGCCTCCAACATACGATCATGCGGTCAATCGCTCTTTGTCTTTTCGGTGGCCTCGTTATGATCCGCTTTTTTCTCTGCATCATAGCTTTCCGATTTTGTTTCAGTCTCCCGTTGGCTACCCTCGTCCTCTTCGTCGGAATAATTTGTCGGTGCTTCGCCAGGCTTTAATAATTTTCCAACGTAATCATATCTCTCTGTAATTAAAACAAACGTCGTATTTGTAATATTATCATTCTTCTAAATAATTTATTTACGTGTCTCTATTTATTTTAAACATCTGTAAATTAAAACGGACATACGGGACAAAAAAAAGCCTTAAACCGTGCTCTCATTCATTATTCATGAAAAAGCTTTAATATTGACTTAAAAATAGAATACATTATTTCATTAAGAGCGAAGAAAATATCACACTAAAAAGAATATTACATAGAGTTTCAAGTTTGTATCCTATAATAAGATGTTGCAATATATGGTTATATTTGGTTTGAATGCTCATCCGCTTATCATCATTCTGCCTTTAACATTCATTAAATACAAAATAAGAATGGAAGTGCTGAAAGTGCTGAAGAAGTGCGAACCGAACGCAGCCTATATCATTTTAGAATGTGTGCTCTACATAGATAACACTTCCAAAAGAAAGTGTTTTACTACTGAGAATTAATATTAAAATCGAGTTTTATATTTACTCCTTACATATATAAAATATGTAAATATATCAGTGCAGTGTTGCGAAATAGCGCTTTATCTCTTATTTATTACTATTGAAAGAACTATCGCTTATTTAACATATTACGCACGAATTTGTTTACCTTTAAATTGTTCTTCCCACTCCTTGATAGAATTCATTTCTGTAGTGTTGAGGTCACTTAGATCGTCATATTTATCCGTCGCAGAGGCCACTTCAAACCTTGCGAGTGCTCTACTGGCATCTCGACCACCAAACGCTTCATAGGGTCCACCTATAGGAATAGCAATATTTAATCTGTTGGAGTTTTGAGACATTAAGTAATAGAAAGTATAGATGGATTTGTGGATTGAAATTTGTAAATCAAGTTTCCTCCTTCTACTAACAATAACTAATTTAAAAATAGAATTCCATACTCATTTCTTACATGTATTAGGTGTTGGAATTAATTCGTAGCGTTTTTAAAGAAAGAATGTTATTTATTTCACATGAGCATTAAAAAATACATTAATGAAAGTACTTCCTATCACTTGTAAAACGCTACGAATTAATTCCAACACCTAATATAAATTATACAATCAGTGCATTGTTACAAAGTAGCTCCATCTCGCATTTCTTTTTCTGTTGGAAGAACTATTATTGAAAACGCATAATTTGAATTGTGCATAAAAACTGAAGTAAATAAACTTTTCTTCATAAGAATCCCCATCTATATCTATATAGAAAATGTATATTAAGCATAAGATTTTCGAAGGATGTTTACGCACATCACGTACAATCCCTTTTGACTAAAGGCACGTAACTGATTGGATCTTTACATATCGTTTGCGTTCAGCGGAAAAAAAGCAGCTTCGCAAGTATTGTAAAATTCATTAATATGATAATACTGCATTTAGCAAATTATTTATTTTACAACTGGTGAAAGTTTTCTTCGTTTCAATTGGATTATATTTTTATATCAAGAGGAATATATTCTATCTAATGAAAAAAACTGCCAATAATTGTAGAATATACATTCTGCTGAACATGAGCAATGGCTCAGTTAAAAAAAAAACAGTTTTGTAAATGTAGTAAAATTCTTTAATGCAATTGATTCCTGCCTTTGGTTCCTTATGGATCTAAATGTACAAAATAATCATATTAAAGAATTTTACAACAATTGCAAAGCTGTTTTCTCTGCTGAATGCAGCTATTAGTTCATACATCTAAATCCAGTAACGAACCAAGGATCTATCATATTATGAAGAATTTATAAGCCGAGCTGTTTTTCTGCTGAAATACAGCCTTATCTTTATTAGAAATTAAAGAGGATGTAAAACAAGTGTGGGACACTCGTTCGTGTGCTAATTCAAATGATCTCAGCTGCAATCGCTTATCAACTTTATGACTTTGCTCGGTGGGCTTATAGATTCCGAAAATAATTTTCCAGTTCTGGAGTTTCGCCAACCATAGGCCCTGTTCTTTCAACTGAACTCTTTCACGTTCACCTTTCTTCCTTTTTCTTCATAATAGTAGAAAGATGAACCGTGAAAAGAACAGGCTTCTTACATCCGTTCGTGCTACATACTTAGACGCGAGACCTCTCACCAGGCTATACGTCACGGAACGTGATAAACCGCTATCGTTAGCTTAGTATCGCGGCGCAATTGGAGAGGCACAATTGGTCGTGACGATCGCGAGACTTTCGCGATTTTATTTCTGCTCGTGTGGAGTATGATATCATCGGACACTCCTTCTAGAGATTAATAAAAAAAACGAAGTCCAATGAAGTCTGAGAGAAAAAGAAATATAGATTGAAAAAAATGAGAATGAGAGAGAAGGGAAGAGGAAGAGACGGAGAATTAAATCATGATCAGGAGGAGGGGGAAGGAGAGGGGGAAAAAAAACATCGTTCGATCGCCAACAAGCGCGATAGAGATCGGCGGGTGAAGGAGAATTGATCCGCTGATGCGGAATGCCCCGGCGACGACTCACCAGGGCCGTAGAACCTGACGCCTCTGGCGACATCGTACACGCTGCCGTTGACGGCGACGAGTATCCGGCCGTCCGAGCCCTTGCCGTCGTATTTGGTCAGCTCCTCGATCGTAAAATCGCGGCGTAGCTTCGGCAGCTTCTTCACTTCCTGCACAGGCTCCTCGGGCCGGGTACGGCTCTTCACGATCTTATACACCAGAATAGCGATCACGCCCACGAGGGCGAGATTCAATGGGTTCTTGACGATCTCGGCAATAAAGTCCGACAGGAACTGCGACTGTTGTTGCTGCTGCTGCTGCTGTTCCGGAGCCGTGGCGGCCGGCGAGCCGCTCTTCTCGGCCATCTTGACCAAAACCAAACTGAGTCTATCAGTGAGCGAGCGAGGAGTGTAGAGGAGTGCCGTCGAGGAAGACGAGAGGTTACGATCAACTGCGCCGGGTAAGAGACCGAAACGCGGTATGCGCGCTCCCGAGATTCCGAACTTCTCTACGTGTGCCGTACGTGCGTGCACGCGCAATGATGCGTATACGTGCGACGCGTGCTTGCCGACCGATGTACAATAGAACAGAGGGCGACTGAGAGAGAGGGAGAGAGTACACAGGGAAGCGGGGTGGCGGGAAAACAGAGACGATCGTCGGAAATCCGCGGACTAATATCGGCCGACTAGGCGCCGCTCGCCGACGAGAATGACGACGACTCGAACGTCTCGAACTCGAACTCGGCGCGCGCGATGATAATCATACGATACGAATGATGCGTACCGGTGCGCCGTACGCGCATTACGTAGTTTTCTTGCCCCTCCCACCTTCCCGTTTCTCTCCTTTCCCCCGCTCATGTGGCATGTGGCATCAGGCATGTGGCGTATGCGGTATGAACGGCGTGACGAGAGAGGCGTGAGAGAGACGAGACGAGAGAGGCGTGAGAGAGACGAGACGAGAGTCGCCTTTACTCGCCTTCTACGTGGCTGCATCGCGATGGTGCGTTGCAGGGCCGTACGCAATGGAGACTATAGGTTTGTTTCTCTTTTAGCTCAACTTCTTACACGGTTCATCTTTCCACTCCAACGTGGAGAGAAAAGGAAGAAAGGTGAATCGTGCAAGAACTCCAGTTAAAAAGAACAGGCCTTATAGTGGAGATTTTGTCAAAATCTCACGAGAAAGAAAAAGATGCTTTCTAAATGAATTAAATTTCTGAAGAGTGAAATCTACTCGCACTTAAAATTAAAAATTGAGCGATTCTTTTTCAAGACCGGCTCAATTTTCACTCTAAGTGTGAGATTCTACTCTAAAGATTTTAGAGTATATATAATTTTTCGCTGTATATATATATATATATTGTATATATTACCTATTATTCTAACTAGTACTCTGTTTCACTCTGTAATTTTAATTAAGATAATAAAATAAGTTAAAGTGAAATAGTATATTATACAGGGTGATCTACTTAAATCAATCATCTGAAATATCTCGTTTATTTTTCATGATATAAAAAAATTTTTCAAATGAAAGTGGAAGAGTTTCGAGGGATATTTTGGTCATATTGATTTCTTTTTTAAGTGGAGGTGTCAAAAAGATATGAAGGTATTTCCACTTTTTTAAATGAAATTGTATGATTTTTTTTTTACACAATATGATTCTTCTAATTATTCTGTATATAAAAATATTAAGGTAATATCAAAAAATCAATGACGAGATATTTTACATTTTATTCTGATACATAAAAAATGTTAAATAACTCGTAAATTATTAACTTTTTGATAATCGTACCTTAATACTTTTACGAACAGAATAATGAAATGAATCAGTTGATGGAAAGAAAACACATAGTTGATTCTTTAAAAAATTATCCATTTTGCATACATATTTTTTTAAAGCAACGATAAGTTTTTTTTTACACTAACTGATTCATCTCATTATTCTGTTCATAAAAGTATTAAGGTATGATTATCAAAAAGTTAATAGTTTACGAGTTATTTATAACATATTTATTATTTTATATCAATATGTGTCAGAATAAAATGTAAAATATCTCGTAAACTATTGGTTTTTTTTATATTACTACCTTAATACTTTTATATGCAGAATAATTAGAGGAATTATAAAAAAAATCATACAATACGTTCCCCTCGAAACCGTTCCACTTTCGTTTAAAATATTTGTTTGTATCATCAAAAATAAGCAAAATATTCAAGATGTTTGATTTAAATGGAGATTAACCCTATATATAAGGAGAAATTATATGTATCTTTTTATAGTAGGATTTTGACAAAATTGTTTGTGGCCGAATTCTGATACGGTTCCAAGTTCCAAGGATCGCGAGGGATAGCAAGGCTGAAAAGATTTGTTCATGTTGCGCTTCCTAAGCAGAACACAAGTCATCATGACAGCAAAATGACGTGACAATGTACTTCAAAATACTAAAAGTCACTTTTCAATCATTTACGATTTACGATTCATTTTAACGTTATTTTTTGTGACTTGTTCTGGTTGGGTTCTTACACTCGGAATTTTCTTTTTCAATGTTAAAATATAAAATTTATCTCATTTCAGATACAAATATTTTTAAAGATTTCAAAAGTAACGCCAATGAATTTACTTTTGTATGTCCCAGTCCGACTTGTCGATTTATATAAAAATTACTTTTTCTAATTAGACCATAAATGAGCTTATAAATTAATAAAGCTTATAATAAAGCTTATAAATTAATTTATGAAATATAAATTAGTTTGCCGATTAATTCTTTGATTTATTAATTAGTTATATTTCACTAATTTGTTAATCAGTTCTAATTCCTTCTTTTCGTCTCTTTCTATCTTCATCTATTCGTTTTTTTAATTACATTTTTTAATTTTCAAATCTGATAAACCGTGTAGCTCGTAACCGTAAGTTTCGCGATTCCTGCTTAGAGAATCATTGTTATTAACGATTATTAATTATTAATGCTGAGTATATTAATATGATACTAGTAATATATGGTATAATGTAGCAAAAAACTGAAACTTTGCATCCTCGTCATTGACGTAACTGACGTCAACGTACACGTAGATCATAACATGAAACGATGAATCTTCACAGCTCCATAATTCAGCTTTTTGAGCATTTATTTCGACATTTCGCTGACATTTTTTTTCATTTAAAGTTTAAACTTCAAAATGTTTCCAGTCGACAAACTGAAACATCTACGTTATAATTTCGCACTCAACGATATAATAATACCCGTTTTCATTAATGTAGATTAACTTCAATCTTGATTCAATTACTCTTCATTCTTTTAATTACACCTGGAAAAATATAAAGACTAAATTGAGTTGAAATTTACATTGGTGAGACCATGTGAATGTGAGTATATTATTTAAAAAATGAAAAGTAAATTGAACTGAGATTAAAATTAATCTACATTGATAGAAATAATAATCTATATTAATATAAATATAACTATATGTAATACAAATATATGATGTTACATAATAGTTATATTGTTGAATGTTGTACTCTGGCAAAAATAAAAATCGGTGCGTCAAATGTAAGAAAAGAGTAACAGAAAAGTAAATTAAATTTTTAAGGCCCAATTCCACAATTCACAGTTAACTCTTAACCAAGGTTCAACTTATTCATTGTCTCTTTCCAATTCTATAATTGGGAAAAGATGAAAAACAAGTCGAACCTCGATTAAGAGTTAACCGTGAGTTGTGAAAATGAGCCTAAGAAGCGAAAATTGAAACAACGAAAAATAAAAGAACGTTCAAGTTTATGCTTCTTTTATTCTGTCTCCTTAATTATATTCGACATTTAACTTACACTTCGATTTTTATTTTCGCTAGGGGAATTATAACATTGATGTTATCTTTAGTTGATATCGACTGGGTTAATCATATCAAAGTACAGGGTTGGCCATATTCGACGGAAAGACCTTGAACCCTATTAAATGATTTTTAAAATGAACAGCAAAAAATGTTTTTTCCCATGATTGAAAAAAAAACATCTTTCCGTCGAATATGGCCAACCCTGTATATATAATCTATATTTCTGTATACTCATTTTCTACGAAGCCTAAAATGTCGAAGCCTAACGAAGCCTAAATGAGTGTACCGTTTCTCATTTCCTCTCTCCTTGTCGAGTGAGAAACAGTTATGTCACGACAGGAGAAAAAAACCTTGAGAAATTATCGTTTCTTGTGAAATTTTCTTATATAAAATTTCATGATAAAATTATACGAGGATCGTTTTCTCGCCTTGTTATCACACGTGAGCTTCGTTTCAGGGTCTCGATGTATTGTCAGATGTCTATATCCAGTAATTTACGAGAAGAAAAACGTATATAATTATGCGCATCGATTCTTCAAAGTCATGCTACGCAAAGTCACGTGCTCTAGATATTTCCCATGCATACATCTGCGCCGTCGCGATTAGGTTAGCCCCACCGCAATTATGACGGTCACGAGACCGAACGAATACTATTATGATTATAATAGTATCCTCGTTACTTTTACTCTCTTTTTTTTACTTTACGTAACGCAAAACAACTCGCGAAACGATAACTTTATCCATCCTAAAATTCCTATACTCGCTGTAGATCGTTCATACACAGCATAAAATATTTTATGTAAATCATTTTTTGGAATATTTCCATGAGATATTACAGAAATATTTTGTAAAATATTTTAAAATATTGCACTAAAACATTTAAAAAAAAAGTATTTTAAAAATATTGTACAAATATTATAAAAACAAGAATATTTTAAAACTTAAATTTCCTAGATATACTTGTATTTAAAAAATTTTTGAAATATTTCTAATCTTGTAATAAAATATTTTGAAAATATTTATAAAATATTTCATGCTTTGTGAGCAGTAATCACAATTGTTCTCTAGCAAAACAAATCACGAAAATGTTCAAAATGATATTAAAATGAATCGTAAATGAAAGTGATTATTGGTAATCATTTTGGCGCCAGTTTGATATTATGATTTGTGTTCTGCTTGGGTTGACGCAATTGTCTCAATTTTATTCAAAATATTATTCATTCGTATCAATAGTTGCTTTCCATTTACACCACTTCTTAGATATGATAATTCTCACTTGTGATGTCATAACTCAGTTGAATGCGCGTTCCTTTTACATTCTAACAAGTGAGATTTAATTGAGTTTTTACCTATAATCTGCACAAGATCGAGATTGTATGTGAGTCTCGTAAATTCTTTAAAAGTCAGGTTCGAATTTGTGTTGTAATGTGATAACTTTTTATCAAACTAAGCAAATAATAACGTCATTAATCTCTGAGTATGAAATATCAGCTCACTTCAGACTCAGTTTCACTTGTGTGTAAATGGAAAGCAATTAATGTCTATCTAAGCAGACTATTTACGTTTAACAAACATTTAGCTAAAACGTTTTTAATGTTTCTATGGTATATAAAAATATTAAATGTTAACGTTATTAACGTGTTAAATATACATTTGTTATAAATCTAATAATAGTTCAGCGTGCGCGCGTTTAAAAACAGCATTTTGAATTATTTTTATAGTTAAAAAAAATGTTAAATAGACATTACAAATGCTCTAAGCCTGTAGGCTTATCTTCAGACTTATCAATTTTTATACTTCCAATTCTTAGAATTAGAAAAAAAATAAAAAACAAAATTGAGATTAAAGTTAACTTACACACACACGCACGCACACGCACACATTAGTAGAAATTATACATATAAACAATTTCTTCCTTTAATTCTTTTCAAAATGATAAGTTTTTCTTAGCGCTGCACTGCAGAACTTTTCCTTTTGCCTTCGCCAAATTCCAAACAAATACCTTTTTTATTTTAAGTACAGAGAGTATACATCAAATTTAATTTGACTATAAATATAGTTTTCGCTTATAAAGATATAAACAAGCTATAAACAAATAAAACTGGGTTGTTCTTTACAAGTTCCTTTTGTCTTTCATTTTTTCCTACAGCATCCATTTGTATTTATCTTGTTTCAAATGAAAAAACTACGAACAACAAATCTAATATTTTGTTCATACAGATTTGTTCGATATATTATGTATTAGAATCAGTCATTTTATTTATGGCAATCATCTACATTAAAACGCAGTTGCGTAGCAAATGACAATAAGTTTTTTTATACATGTAATATATATATAATATAATCTACTTATACTCAGATAAATTGTACTTATAGTGGACGGCACTGTTGTATCGAGAATACTGACGCTTTGTCAATCGCTTCTAAGTCGATAGAAATAGCCTATTTACTACCGTTACTGTTTGTAGATAAAGCCGCTGTCTCCTAATTACATTGCGTTTACCTGAGATAATGCAATAATAACAAGACAGCTCTGATTCGCGCAACACATGTGCAAATGTCTATATAAACTCTGTCTCTCTATTGTACCCTTAGTTTGTGTGAGCTATAGTTGCCTCTTGTACACTTAAGTACTTTATATATTTAAAAGTACATTTATGTACTTTTAAATATATAAAAAGTTTATACATGTTTGAACTTTTATAATCTTACATGTTAAGCCTTTATAATCACTTTCTCCTCTTGGTAATCGAGGTATGGACGGATATCGGTGACGGACGATACGGCTTCGGAATTAACTCTCTCTGAGCACATTGGACAAGTCTCTTCGGATTCCACAATTCTAGATGTAACAAATTATATTGTAATAGATAATCTAAGTATTTACACTCTTTTGTGATATCTTGGTGAAATATTTTTTTAATTTTTATAATAAATTTCATAATTTTTCAGAATAATTTTATAACCTTTTAAAAAATTGTTCTTCTAAACACTTTTTAAAAGTGTCTAAAATCCTTCATAAACATAATTTCTAAAATGTTCTGAGATTTCTCCAATTTCTATAATTTTTGATAAAATTTGAAAAAATTTAAAGGATATTTTTTTCAGAAATTATAAAATGGGAAATTCTAGAATATTTTAGAATTCATATATATAAATTCTAAAAAAAGATTTTCTCAAAAAGATATAGTACTTCTCTGAAAAATGTTTCAACTCACATAAAAATTCTGAGAAAAGTTTTGATTAGAATATTTACCTTAGAAATTCACTTCTGATGGCTGGGAAATCACACTGGGGGCATACTGTAAAATCATCCTCCACAATGTGTCGTCCCTGCAAACAATAACGATAAAAACTTCACTGGTATTCTTTTATTTTACTTTTATTTTCGTTAATAAGTGACAATTAAAGAGCTTTACCGTTGCAATGCAAAAAGGTATGGTGTTTTTACACTTATCACAGGTTACTTCAGTCTCGGGAAGTCTACTTTTGCAGTATGGACATGGAGTAAGAGGCTCATCCTCATTCTCGATATCCTTCGTTCTCGGCGGTTTCCTAACGATTGCCTCGATCTTCTTACTATACTTCGCGTCGATTTGTCCCCGATATTCAGGGCGCATCAGCATCGCGGCAAAATTGAAAGCTGCGTTTTTTAAGCCCGCCCGATGGCATTCTATTACAGTCGAAGTTAATATCGGTACAATATCTGAAATATATAATGTATTTGTGTCATAAATTGAACATTTTCCGAGTATTTTCATTCGTATTAATTACCGCATTGCGGACAGCGATTCTTGTTATACTAACGTGAAGGAAATTTTGATATATTATTGGCAACCCTTATAAGCATTCGGGCGCCTCGTAAATGATCGCTCCTCTTCACGTGCAATCTCACCAGAATGTAGGAATGAAGGAGTCTTAAATTGGTTTGCATTTCCAAGGGTATCGTAATTTTATTTCTCTTCAATTCTTGGTACATACCGAACAAAACGTCGTGAGCGTTTCTGTAGTTTCCTGCAATAAAAAATCCATAATTGCAGCGCTACGCGTTTTCGATATGGACATAAATACATACCATTAACTTGCTCCTCATTTGCAATTATAATCGCCGTTTTAGCCGCTTCTTTATATTGCTTCCTAGCCATATACAATCGAAATAAATATTTCGGATCCTAAATAAGGGATACAAACATATTAGAATTCATTGTATAATACTAAAAGTAATATTTTTTACTTAAAAGGAATAAATTATTATAAAAATAAAGAAAATATTGAAAAACTAAAGATTTCGTCAATATAAAAAACATAATTATTGAAAAGTTAAAAAAATTCAGAATTCTATCTTTGTACAAAAATATAATATTTATCTAAAAAAAAATAGAAATGATCAATAATGGCCACTCGATACTTCTTGTGTTTTAAGCAACATTTACATGTAAATATAACAACCTTTGGTACTCCATCGCCACCTAATAAGAAATCTATCAATTGATTAGCTAATTTATCATCCTTAGAAGATGCGATAGCATCTATGGCGTAAGTAATTGCTCTATCGTCGTCTGGAACTAGTTGAGCAGCTTTTAATAAATGTCGCAAAGCCTAAAAAAAGAAATCCGTCAAAATATTGTATAAATTGATACTGTATAAATAAAATTGATGTATATAAATAAAATTTGATATTGCAAATTTACCTTCTGATATTCTTTAGCGTGGAAATAGTATTTCCCAGCTAAAAGATTATTTTTCTGAGACTCGAAATGCATTGCGAGGCTTCTAAAATCTTCTTTCCGGACATTAGTGTCATCGATCGTGTTTACCAAGATTTCTCCGTACAATTCCATTTTGCCGTGCTGATTGGCCAATTGAAAGGCTTCATCGTGACAGTTTGATAGAATTAAGAATTTAATAGCTGAATTATAGTCATTCATCTTTTGGAAATATTTTGCAATCATTTTTGCACCTTCTATGCTTTTAGTTTGTTGAACAACTTCAACACTACGAGCTGTGGAATAAATAATATAATTAAGCATGTCATCGAATATTACTAATATATCTTATGAGACAGTAAAATATATTTACCAGGATTATTTAAATATTCCAAATTAATTCTGATTATATTATCGTAATCCTTGGCGGTTTCATATGCTTTGGCAGCTTCTTCATATTTACCCTCAGATTCTTTGGCTTTTGCGTATTGTATATTAATTTTTGCCGATGATATTTGCGGTAGGAGCTGTCCCACTTTGTGCCAATTTTTTAATTTTATATATGCAGAGGCAGCTTTGTCGAAGTATTCTGACTTTTCGTATAATTGCGCAGCTTCGCTGAATTGCTTCATTGATTCTAAAATCTCCGCACATTCTTTCCGTAGTAGCCTCGAGCTTTCGTTATCCATAGCTATTCCAACGCCTTTTCTGCTGTCACCACATCTTATAGACATTCTCGCTATTCCCGCTAAACATTGAGTTCGATGATGAGGATTTTGCGCAGCCAAAGTGGACGTATTGTAGTCGACTAGACCGCGTTCGTAATTTGTTAAAGCTTTTGGATAGTTTCCTCTACACAAAGAGATATATTTAGTAATTATTATATATTTGTAATATATATTTGTAATATGACAAATTTGTTATACATATTTTTATGAAATATTTTATTAAAGATAAATAATTGACTAATAATAAGTTGTAATCATTATATATTATCATCACATATAATCTAACTTTATTTTTAATGAAGTACTTAATGGTATTAATTTAAAAAATCTTACGTGAACTCCAATTGTTGGGCGTATTCTCTGGCGATAAAAGGGATTTCGTCGGGTTTTAATTTTTGTGCCAAACTTAATGCTTGTTCCCACTGCATTAAATCTCTCCTTAGATATAAGGCCTGTACAGGCTCAGAAGATTGCAGAAAGTATTTTTCGGCTTCATTATAATTTCCTAGTAATATACATGCATGACCGCACAACAAAGCCAATTCATCTATATTCTCCATAGTTTGTAATGTCCACACCATTGCTGCATCTTCCATTTGCCGATATACGCGAATAGCTATAACATACGATCAATTCAATTAACATATTTCAATAATACAATATATTATATAATATATAATATATTATGTAATATATAAAATTAATGATTATATAACATTATACAATATCATAATCATATAACAATAACATTACACTTACCAAATTCGACATTTAAATTTGCAATAGCGCTTCGTCCCAGTTTTAGCCATGTATCTTTGTCGTTCAATTTTTCGCAACTACTCCATGCTTGCTGAAATCTAAAAAATAATTCGAAAGCATTCTTTTAAATATTTTATATACATTTCTCTACTTTCAAATTGGATTATGTAAAGCTTACCGTCTGCATAAAATTTGATTCTCAAAAATCTCATTAATTTTTTTCGATTCCACGATATTCCCTACTTCTTCGTGAGATGTTAATGTTAATTGTATTAATTTACTACCCATTGTACTCAGCGTTACTTCGCCAGAGTACATTAGTAAAGGCACTGAGTCTGATGGCAACTTGGTCGTATTTATTTTTATTATTTTGGTACCTGTTCATGGCATAATCAGGTATGAGACTTCATAGTAATAATGTATAACGCTCATTCAGGTTTACTTGCCTTCAATAAAGTATTTTACGAAAATGTACGTTACAATAATGCTTTTGTTATACACTGCAAATATAGTACGTTCAAATATGTTCTGATCCCAGAGAATATCATCAATGTTATCAGGACAATCAGGCACAGCAATGGCCGCTTCGTTTATCGGATCAAATACATAAGCATCCAACTTATTATCAATAAAACACAATTGTACTCCATTCGCATCTAGATATAGCTCCTTTATTCCATTGTTATGTATAAATTCAGTACATTGATGAAATGTTTCCAAGCAAAAATATATAATGTGACCCATCTAAAAATTAAAAATAGTATAGTCTTCTAATTTATAACATTATTCAAAATTATCGCATGATTCTAACTTACATCATTACCATAAACTAGAAAATCAGAGCAAAGTGCGTGACACGTTATTCTACTGTGAGAAGAATTTGAATCTGGAAACATCTTTGTATCCTTCCCGCTATTTATTAGAGCCTGATCGGATTTAATCTGTACATAAAGAATTAATAAGCCTGCCTTGTTTTTGAAATTTTTACTATTAATTAAAAATTTCTAATTACCGAATGCAACTGCAGTTTCCCATCGAATAGTGCCGATACATATGTCTCGTTCAAGCGTATACTATCTATCGTAGCTAAATAGTCCCTTTCGAAATGTATTTGATCATAATGGCTTATAGACAAATCCCAAAAGAGCGCTCTATTATTTAATCCTACTGCTAAATGTATTGGTCCCACTGCTAATATTGCCGGTTCTATTATAGTATTGATTATTTGCGGACTCGGTTTGTCCTGAAAATATAATTTGTCCTGATAAAAAATGTCTACTCTATTATTATGCATTAACGAAGATACCTTATCTAAAGTATAAAGATGTACAGCCACTTCCATCAGACTCGTTAGTAATGCTATTCTATTGCCGCAGACGCTGGTTAATTTTGGAATCTCTATCAAATAAATTAAAATATTGCCGACGTAAGTTACAACTGCCAGCATCGTTCCGTCCGTCGACCATTCGATATTGCTAATTCCATTCTCATTGGTCACCGTGACCAACGTCTCGGTTTCCTCCAGATTCTGCAAACTATGTACTTTCAACATACTGTCGCCACAAGTAGCCACTTTACCAACTGCTTGACTCAGCGCAATATCTGACAGAGAATCTCTGTGATTCTTGATTTGAAATAATTCTTGACCAACTTCCTTTATATGTGTAGATATCGCTATAAAGAAACCAGCTTCGAATCCTACTAATATGTAACCGTCGCCATACCTATAAAGTGGAAGTGCATGTACATCATAATTGATATAATAAATCAGAGTTTATTAAAATTATTTGTTAATACTAGCAAATAATTACCACTTGTAAGTTACAATTAATCCATAACGTTTCTGAAATGCCAATTCAATAGGGTTTTCTGGGTCCAGAATATTGTACAAGAATAATGTCGTTTTACTAACAATAAGGGATACCTAAACATATTTTTGAATATATAAAAGTAACAACTGTATATATTTTATAGATGTTTTTCATAACGAGTGTTATAAAATCATGTACCGTGTTTTCACCGCCTATTCTGTGATCCATTTTCATCTCGCTAAATTGTATATGAGACGGATCGCCTTGAAGAGTTATCTCTCGACGAGTGTTTCCTTCGCTCGTACTGATAGTCAAAACCTTGTCCTCACTTGCCAAGGCAAGAAGACCATCCATCGACCATGCGCCACATAAAATACGCTTTCTATGTTTTCCCAAAATAGGTATCCGCCTGTGTAACACAAAACAATTAAATGAAACAATTTTAAAATATTTTACACATTGTGAATGCTTTCTAGCAAGAGATACAAATAACACAGTATAATACAGTGAATTAGAGATCCTATAACAAAGTCTGGCCATGAATGATTTTGTTAAAAATTCTAAGAGAAAAAAGTATGTATACTGTTCCTGTGTAGATATAGGGTGTTTGAACGATAAATCTTTCGCATAGGGGCAGAATGGACTAAACTGAGAAGAAAAGTCCTCTATCATTTTACAATTTCCACGATAATTAATGAGTTATTAACTTATGAAAATAGTCAAATTCGTCCTACCAAATGCAAACGCGCGACAGGATAGGATCGTCCAGCGCGGTGAAACGCGTGTTCGTCGTCGCTAGACATGTTGTTTACAAGCGGCAGTTGCCATCGCACATTATGTCTAGCGTTTTTCAAATACTTTGTATTATTTTATTTTAACTATCTCACTTTGTAACTTAAGATTATAAAGTGAGACAGTATAGAGTAAGTAAATGAATTAGGGTCATTCATACACTACACTAGATTAATATGAATTAAAGGCTGCTTTATATATGTAAAATATGTATTATAAACACAATGACATAATCAACTTCAGACTCTATTATATGCTGTTTATAATAAATCATTACATTCTTGTTGCTAATGTTAAGTAAAGATGAAATGATTACTATATTATAATGTCTCTTGCTAGGAAACATTATTTATAATTTGTTTGTTATGGTTGATATCATACTTGGCATTTATGTGATCGTAAAGCACCAGATTTCCTTTCTGTGTCCCTATAGCCAGTAGACAACTCTTTTTTGCCCACATCATACAAGTAAGCCCATCCCTCACACCCGCATCTATCTGGGCCTTTTTCCCAGTTGTGGCGTCCCATAGAATTATAGTTGACGAATTCTGCGATATTATTGCTAGTAGATCCCCATCTGAATCCCAGCCAAAGCCAGTGCATAATCCGGAAATTTGTATTCGTTCCTGAATATCTCCTTGTCTATCAAAAATAGCAACGGTGGAATCGCAACCTGTCGTGGCCAAATGTGTACTATTACCAGGGCGCCAAGAAATATAAACGTTACCACTGCCATGGGGTTGGTCTAGTCGATAAAGGACCTGTTATTAAATGTATACAATTAAATAAACATTTCTTTATAGATTTGTTTTTTTTTATAGTTGAATTAGTTGAACTATACTTTTGAAAGTTACTGAAATAAGAATATGTGCTTGATACTTGATTAAAATGAGAAAAAAAATTGTTTACTGCAGAAATAAAAAATATATCCCATATACAAATAGTAGAAAACCAAAGCATAAAATTTGTGTAGCAGATCAAATAAGACGAACAGGGATATAAATTTGATGGTCAAAATATAATATATTTTTCCCTTTTTATATCGTTAATTTTTTTATTTTTTTTGTATCGTTAACATTTTTATTAAATAACTTCATATAGAGTACAGCTGTCGATGCTACATAACCTACCTTCTCCGACGACATCATAACGCGGAGAATATGTCTCTCACGGAGAAATTAGTCGATTGGCGCATTTAAATGATAGGTCTATATGGCATCAGAATGTACATAGCTTAAATATTGATTTATTAAACAGTGTCGCTTTCGCGTGCCGATATATCTCATACGTCGGCCATATTGTTTATATTTCTGTGCATTTGTATTCTATATCGCTTTTGATCGATTTGTGTTAAAGTCACTAGATTTCTAAAGTACCGCGAACTCATATCCATTTTGACGCGAAACGCGACCATTTCGAATTTATGTATTTATATATGTACTTTATTTTGGAAAATAAACCTGTTAAGTACGTAAATAAATGTTTTTTGATTGTAATTAATTTATTTATAATAAAAAAATATGTATAAATGCTTAATTTTTATTATTTAGTTTAATATAGGTTTATTTGTAGAAGTTTAATGCATGTGTGTGAAAATGCACGAAGGATCTGATTGATGTCGGTGGTTCTGATTTTTTTTTAGTAAAAGAAGTAATTTAAATTCGACTTTGTTAGGAATAGGTCATATCATAGCTAAATATAAATGTTAACTAAATAATAACAATATAATTACATCACCTAATTAATATAATTATATCAGCTTCTTATATTTCTTCAGTAATATTCAGAACTGTTAGAACTATCTAGTTTTACTATTATTCAAATATAACACGTTATTCAACTGGAGAAAGGAAATTATATTGTAAAAAAAAAAAGCGTACACATGCACTTTTTTTAAAAAAATGCATTTTATTGGTTTATTTAAAGGAAGGTTTATTTAAATATTATCTCACTTTACGAATTATGGCATTAATTTACCATCCAATATCTTAGAATTCATCATCATTTCAATTCAGATTCTTGTGCAAAGATAAATAAACAAATAATACACAAATATTATGTCAAAACATACTTCGTAGTATCAATTCTTTATGTCACACTATACAAAGAAAAAACCAATAATTACTATTTTAACTGTATTTTATATTACACGCATGTTAACAGTTGTAAGTAAAAAGGAAGTATCAATAGTATACTTTTTGAATGAAAATATATGAATGTTATAATAATACACCTTGTAATACACCTAAATTCACACACTGTTTCGCTCGAATGTCATCAGCTTAAGGCGTAGCCTTCGGTTTCAGTTCATCGTAACATGGTCTCAGGAAGATCTGATTTTTCTTCGCTGGATTATAGTACTCATGGCCCTGAAACATTTGTAAATTAATAACGTTGCACACAGACCTTTCAATGATTATCGTACTTCAAACGACAACGATACCTTTGACCAATCGTAAGAAACAGCATAGGCGAATATCTGCCCATTGTGATTAAAACAGCAACGTGTGATGGGTTGCTCCATCGTTTCGGAGGATTTAAGCTTAGTACGTGCATCTTTATCCCAAAATCCAAAAGTACCATCGCCGCCTACAGTCGCTACGGTGCCATGTACCGGGTGGAATGCTATATCGTTTACCTGTCCACGAATCGAAATTATTGGGCATTTGTTTAACAATAAGATAAAAAACGTAAAGCTTGTATTAGACTACAAATTAGAATTGAGAATAGATTGAAATTTGATGAAAGCAGAACTTTGTTTCACTAATATTGATATTAGACTTGTTCTTTTTAGCTTTCTTGTATGTTCAGCTTTTCTCTTTTTCAAAAAACACAGAGAAAAAGAGGAGAGATAAATTGTACAATAAGTTCAACTAAAAACGATCTATACATTTTTTTCTTTGTTCTAATTGGTTAAATCCAATTTCAGTCTTAATCTGATACAGGCTTAACATGATCTTAATTTAATTTCATTTTAATGGAAAGTCTAAATAAAACCAAAATTCTAAATCTAAACAAACCGCGTAGATATCTTGATATCCATTAGGTGTGCCATTGGTCCTGTGGCACTTAAACGTAAAGTTCTCCTTTGTACTGAGATTCAGATGATGAATCGCAACACGTCCTTCTGTGCTTCCTATTGCGAAACCGGTTGGCACTTTTTTCTTGTCCCTAAAGATCGCCACACAACGGTACTGATACTTTAGGCTCAACTCGACGGGTTTAAATTCACGTGGAGTGGTCTCCAGATGATAAACTATTAAACCACGTCCAGCTGTTCCCACAACCGCCATAGGATAGTCCTGTGATATTATTAATATCAATAATGCTACATGTCAGCATAATGTGTTTTATTATATGGTTTGTGTGTACTTACAACATCCGAACAATAGCATCTTTCAGGCAGATTGATGATCAATCCAGGTTTAGGACTGCGCAGATCCCAAAACTGGAAATTTTACATTGTGATAGAAGAATTAAGTAATATCAAAAAATATTTTAATAATAGTGACTAATATTTAATTATGAATTCCATCACACATTTCACACATTCCATTCACTCACACTATACTAAATTAGTGCACATAAAGGCAGCTTTAGACTGCTTTCTTTTTATAATCAATACATTTTGTTAATTTCATGTATAACAGCTTTTAATACGTATCAGCATAATGTAATTAAGACAAATGATTGAATTTGCTATAAGAAAACTGACGGACTGATAAACAAAAAAAAATTAATTAATAAACAAATAACCTGTAAAATATAACAAAAATAAAAATGAAAATTGAATATTACCTTTAGCGTCTTATCCCAGGAACCAGTCATTAAACAGGAATATGAAGACGCCTTTATCCAGTGACATGTTCTAATAGGCGCATCATGAGCTGCCACTTGTACGCTCTGATTTGTAGCCAAATCCCAGCACTTTGCTGTCTTGTCACAACCTGCCATGAATACTTTGGTTCCATCCTAACAATTATTAAATAACTTATTACATATTATAAGATAGCTTATTATTATTATAAATGTGTAATATTTAACGTCATTTAGTCATCCAGGTAGTATGGAACATTTCAGCAATATTGTAGCAACCTTGCAACACAGCTACGTGTATTACGAGAACGTCCATGCTATCTGGATAGTCATGTTCACCATATATAAGATCTATTATATATATATAAGATCTATTTCTTCAACTGAACTTCTTATATAAATCATTTTTCCTTTTTTTCATTCCATTAGAGATAAAAAGAAGAGAGATAAAATATCTTGAAAAATATTACATGCAAATATAATAAAAAAATCTATAATAGTTGCTTTTTCCTTTTGCAAAAGTGATATTAAGTTTAAAGTTATGCGAGTATTTTATACTTAACAACATTAAATTTACTTTTTGTCATAACAGGTTTGTAATTTCCATTTTTTAATATAAGTTAGTAAGACTTAGACATGATCTTAAACAGTTGAATCTCATTTGTCAAAATGAAAAGAAATATATATTCAATTGAGTCACAATATCACAAATGTAAATGACTTAGGTTTTGATAAAAATGAAAAGCAATCAATATGTATAAGCAATCAGTAACATATACTATAGTATTTTATACATTTTCATATTTTTTGAGAATACGATGATCTATAATTGCAGGTAAATGTTGAGAATATCCCGTCTACCTCAAATCTTAATAAAAATACATTCAATCAATCTAATTGTATAATTATCGAAGGGCTTACATCACTCCAGCATACAGCTAAGACTGGCGCTGCCATACTCTGCATGGATTTTGGAACAGTCTTGCCCGATTGCTCTACCTCCCAGCAACGAACATTACAATCCCAGGAGCCGGCCACTAAAAAGTTTTGTTGTATGGACGCCGGACTAAACGCCAGGCTCGAGACCGAGTCGTCCGGCGGTGAGACAACTTCGAAGTCTTGCATCGGATTCGATGTATTCGATGTTCCTGTCCTCAACGAGTTGCTTTGATTGAACATTGTTACTTGATTAAATCTCACTTGTTTCTCGAAATGCTTGCGAATTTCACGATTTCTATTAGAAAAATATCAGTGATAACAGATTAGCTCTACGCAAATCGTTTGAAATGCAAAATGTCTGCGATTATTTACTTCTTGTTTATGCTACGCAGGTAAGAACGGGCCCTCTACATCGTCCACACTCGGAAAGAATCCAATCTGAATAATTCGAATGAAAGAGGCTGGAAATATGGAGTGAACGCTCTAACTTGCTCTAGCTAGCTGACTCTGGACTTAAATTGGACTGGATGAACTGGATCTCGCAAGATCGCAAACAGTCGCAAATGACGAATTTAACCAAACAAAAAGCCGATCAGTCTCCAATAGTTTGCTCTCCATTATTTGTTCTTGATTATTGCGCGCATGCGCTGCAATATGGCAAGAAATACAGGTATCAAGATAGGAAACAACCTAAGTTAGCCTGCTCGCGAAGCAAATAAATATAGGCTGCGTTCCGTTTCATGCATGAAATCGTGCATCATTTATCCTTGTTTAATATTCGGTGAATAAAAAAGATAAATAATGCAGCATGCATTGTTATTTAATTGCATTGGTTGTTACTTAAAGATTTAACCAATTATATTCAATACCACAAGATTTAACCAATTATATTCACTCGATAAGCATGCCTAGTCGCTTTGACGTCTTGAACTCGCCCAATTGACAAAGCGGCTAGTCTGTCCGCCGAGTAATTAGTTGTTACTTACAGATCACTTACATCTAACCAATCATATACAATCGCTCGATAAGAACGCCTATCCGTTTTACCCAATTACCAACGAAGATTCACATTGCATGCGATATTTTGTTACGATTTCATTTATCATATTAGATACAATATATTTCGTTTCACGCATGATGCGCATGAGGCATTATTTAGGGCTGGTTGTTCCATTTTTTGGTAAATTTAATTGTGAGATAAATCTGGTAATCCGCGTATGTGATTGGGTAATCGTATTGCTACTTACCCAATAGGTAAAATTTATCAAAAAATGGAACAACCGACTTATCCTTGTTGTTCACCAAATGTTAAACAAGGATAAATGATGCATCTTCCCAAATGTTTAAATAATTCACTGTAAATTATTTAGGCATTGAGAAGATCTAGTTTTGATCGTTATAGACTTGAATATGCTTATACTTAATATTTAATTTCATGTTGATTTTAATAAAACCTTATTATTGATAAATGATGCGTGGAACAGAATGCACCCACTATACATGTAACAAAAATTTTTAAATGATAATACGGCTAGAATAAAGTTCGAGTTTTTAGAAATGTTCTATTCTGTAGCCAATTATATTTGAAAAACTTGTTATTTATTTGAAATTCTACTAATTTAATTTTAATATTTTTTATATTATTTTGTATTACTATAACATTATATGTATATTACAAAATAATATAAATATTATTATTCATGATTATAATGTAAAGATTATATTCATTTATATTTATTTTAATGAATCTATAAAATAATTATATAATATAAAGAATACAATTTGTCACAAAGCAGACCGTTTGTCTGCTTTGACAAATATTTAATTAATAACTAATATTTTAATCATGATGTAATAATTAGAAACGAATTACAATTCTAAAAAGAGAATACTAAAAAGAGAATTTATTTTTGCAAAAAATAATGTATTTATTAGAAAACTTGAAGTTACAAAAATAACACGAGAGAATTTCTTTTTGGTAATTTATAACATTATTATTTATAAATATTATTAAGATAAAAAATATAATTAAGTTATTTGCACATATTGCATTAGGTTTTATAACTTTGAGCAGTGCCAGAACCATAAATACGATCCCATTCGATATAAATCTTTAAATCCGACTGAGACACACTGGGTCGCACGTTGATTAATGCCTGTTCAAAATCACTGTTTGTTATGTGTCTCACTTCCTCCATTTTTATATCTTCAAGTTGACTGAAGGGAATGCTCCGGATTGGTTCCATACTTGCTTCTTTACAGAGATTAGTCATATCGGCGCCGGAATATCCCGCCGATTTCTCCGCGATTTTCATGATAGCTTCCTCATTAAGATCGTGATTCACCGACATCAATAAATTATTTATTATCTGTTTACGCGCTTCGAGTTCTGGCAGAGGAACATACAACCTCTTGACGAGACGTCTTCTTGCCGCCTCGTCCAGTTCTTGCGGTCGATTGGTTGCACCAACGATTAAAATACGATCTTCCTCAGATGTTGCCGCGCCGTCTAACTGCACCAGGAATTCCGTCTTTAGCCTCCTGGAGGACTCGTGCTCCGTCTCCGAACGCTGTGTCAACAACGAATCAATCTCATCAATGAAGACGACGGACGGCTGGTGAAACTTGGTCACTGCAAAAAACGCGCG
>NW_011626920.1:1615495-1626612 GCF_000204515.1 Acromyrmex echinatior
GTACTCGAGTCCTGCGATGTCGTCCCACGTTATCATTTTACTTGAATCCATGATCTCATTTTTTATCAACTCGATCATATTTGGATCAATGTTCTTCAGCCTTTTATCCTCTACTTCTTCGTTCGATTTACCTTGTAGCGTATTGTAATTTTGCGCCGACTCTTCCTTATCGCATTTGAAAGGACAGACGAATTGAGAATTAGCCATCCTTCGGCCGCCCTTCTTTGGCACAGACTTGTTCTTCTTCATCTCTTGGATGTATAATTCGTCGTAATTGGCGCTTCTAGAGGAATCAAAATCGATTTTTTGCATATTGGCGCTTTCACTGATAGTCTGTGGAGGAGCAGTTGGTTTTAATTGTAGTACATGAGGATTTATTGGTCTGTACGAGCTTTTATCATTCATATTATTATTGCTTAACTTAGGAGACACTTTTTGCACAAATCTATCCAAATTCTGATAAGAAGATTGACCATTTGTTTGTACTTTGGAAACATTCTGTTTGGCGGAACTTACATGCTTATTAAAATTTCTAGGAATGTTTGTGAAATATGTAGATATATTTTGTTCACTGTGTGTGTTATTAGACTTCAATGAAAGTTTTTGACTTGAATTCTGACTAGAAGCTGCTTGTAACTGCGAACAGATTTTTCTATTTCTTTCTATGTCTTTCTTCTTTGAGTTATTCATTAGTTTCTCTATATCCCTATCATTGTAAGATCTTTCTTTACAAGGTAGAGTACTGAGCTTCTGACAAGTCAAAGGTTTTATAAAATTCAATGTAGCGTCCACATCTTCTAATTCTGACTTCCACTTTAATGGATCATTTTTTGGGTCCAATATTTGAGATTTAATTTGTTTCCAGTAATTGTTTACTCCGTTCTTATCCTTTATCAGGCTGTGATAATCTTTAAGACTCTTTCGAAGCAGTACAGCTTTCATATCTTCTGAATCGCTGTACAATAATAAAAAGATAAAAATGTATGATAAATTTAACATAACAGAAAAATATGCATGTATGAATGTATTTTACTTACGACAATTTTGTTGTCATATACTTCACAGCAAGAGACTTGCGTTCAATATCTGCGACATCGAAACAGTCCTTGTCTTTTTTTGAAAATATCAGAGAATGATAAGCAGCTAAAACATTATTTTTCTCGTCTTTCGAATTTGATGGAGTACACTGTGCATTTGCACTGACAGAATCTGTATGTCTATTCATACTTGATGATCGATTCAAAATTGAAGAGGAGAAATAATTATCAAGATATAATAATGTATCTAAAGGTAGCTTTCAAGAATTATCGTGATATAAGCATCACCACGTCTCAACAAGTTCATTTGGCTAAGATTGAATATCTCTACATATGTCAATAGAACACCTGTTGCAGCATAAAATATTGCATGTAGAGAGTACACTCTCGAAGGCAGTTTGACGTGTGTCGAGTTGCCACTGTGTGGTTGGCTGTTCAAACCTGTTAACTAAAGACGATTACGAATAACTTGTAAAGATTCAAAAATGCCGATATAATATCGTTCAATTTCTGGTATCAATTTGTATATGCGAAAAAGAACTGGTTTTTCGTTTCATTTATCCGTAAATAAACGATGTTGTCGTGATAAGTTTAATATCTAACTACTTAGAACACAATAAGCCTGAAAGAAATATGCCCTCGTTTGGTTTTCGTCTATTAGCGCCTCTACAAAATATGGACATGAACTATGTAATTATGTGCACGAATATTTCTGATGGTAACATGATTAATTGTAAGACTTGATATCCTCTTATATTTTCTAAAATCATTCATATATGTGTAAGCTGACTGCTAAACATCGACATTTAATCAATGTCTTATCGATATTTTTTGTCTACGACGACGAACGATCCGAGTTTTCAAGAAGAAATGAGCTTTTTTCCAGCGCAACGGTTCTTTATATATCTTATTGGAAAGCTAGTGGTCACAAATGAGCGTTTAGATAGAATAAGCGTAGTGAGATACCGTGCTCATTGGTCGGTATGCGAGTGGTGGGGATAAAGGCTTACGAGGTAGTATAAATTAATAGTCGTACTTTCGTTTCGCACTTTTGCATTGCAACATTTCACTGACTGCGGAACCTCACGTTGCGCGGAGTAACGCAACCTTCGTTTCGTATGATTCTTTTATCAATACGGAATTATTTAATTCCTATTGAAAAACGAAACAAAATTAGATTAGTTAATTAATGGAAAATGACTTGAAAGGATCATCGGAATTTGTCGAGATATTTAATTATTATTGTATATTCAAATTATTAAATTATTTGCTTTAAGAACTATTGATGCTCTCGAATGGTTTTTTAATATCTTATATATTCTAAAAAATACAATATTTTCATTATGTATATGTGTGTGTGTGTGCATATTATGTGTACAACTTCGCTAACGCCTTTTTTTTTCCGAAATTGGAGGCTTGTAAAAAACTGGTTATACATTTATGATTCAAAGTATTGTCGCTGGCCACTACTTTCTCCCATTTTTCGGGCAGGGTACGAATCCCGCGTCGAAAAAACAGGTCATCTTTTGAGGCGATCCACGAATCGATCCAATTTTTTACTTCTTCATAAGACCGGAAGTGCTGATCAGCCAGGCCGTGTGCCATTGATCGAAACAAGTGATAGTCAGAGCAACGTCTGGAGAATACGGTGGGCGGGGTAAGACTTCCCATTTCAACGTTCCCAAATATGTCTTGACTACTTTCGCAACATGGGTTCGAGCATTGTCATGCCGCAAAATCACTTTATCGTGTCTTTCGTTGGATTGCGATTATCTTTCAATGCTCGGCTCAAACGCATCAATTGCGTTCGATATTAATCGCCTGTGATTGTCAATTTTAATAGCTCATAATACATTACGCCGAGCTGGTCCCAAAAAATACAGAGCATGACTTGGAACCGTGAATATTCGTTTTGGCCGTCGATGTGGAAGCATGGCCGGCGACTCCCCATGTTTTTCTGCGCTTGGGATTATCGTAATGAACCCATTTTTCGTCCCCAGTCACAATGCAGAAATCCCTTCCGTCTTTGCCTTTCAAGTAGCTGTTCAGAAGCAAACAATTCCGTTCAACATCTCTCGGCTTCAACTCGTACGGCATCCAATTTCCTTGCTTCTGAATTATTACCATGTCTTTGAGGCGTATTGAAATAGCTTGTTGAGTCACTCCCAATAATCGTGTCATTTCTTCTTGATTTTGACACGAGTCTTGATCAGTTAGTGCCTTCAATTCTGCATCTTCGAAAATCTTCTCTCTTCCACCGCTATGCCGGTCTTCGACGTCAAAATCATTGTTCTTGAAGCGTTGAAACCACTCACGACATGTCCTTTCACTAATAGCGGCCTCACCATAAGTATTTGAGAGCTTTCGATGAGCCTCAATAGATTTCTTCATATTGAAACAGAAAATTAAAACCTCCCGCAAATGACGAGAATTTGACTCGTATACTGACATTTTCAATCGAGAATAACTTTATGATGCAGACACAAATGGTCTAACATTTCAATGGGGGACGACTTACCTTTCTTATGTTGACAGATGCTCAAATTGTATGACGTCTATGATCTATTTATTTTGACCACTACTTACCACTAAAGCCATCTAAGGAAAACGGCGGAAGCCAAGTTATACACCTAATACATATATACAGTATTTACATACATATAGTATTTACATACATTGATAATTTGACCGAATGCGTATTTCGCAAAACTCATTCGGCCGAAAATCAAGAATAATGCGACGCGTCACTTTTAACGCGTGAAGTTTACCGCACGCGAGAGACGTGGAACTGCTTCGCTGTCTTGATCTCATTTTATGCTTCATTTGCAAACCGCGGCGGACACAGGACTGACGTCGCGACGGACCGACGGCTCCGGAACGACACTTTTCAATTGGTAAAGAAACTTATATTAACTTTATACTTTCCATTTATTGGAACATTCAATTGACACAAACATCGATTTGGTTCTTGTATATTAGATTTTAATAATTCATTAAAATGCGTATCTCATAATACTTGTAGTGTATTCTGCCGACAAAAAGCCAAAAATATATATCGCGCGAATAATTGCAACGATGACATTACGAGTCGTGGGAATTTAATTATAATATTAATGTGTCTATTCTATTATAATGTAATGTCCGCGTGTAGTATTTATTTGTAGTATATACAATATTTGTAGCTGAAAAGTGCATAAACGCGAAATTAAGACCACGACGTAGTGTCGCGCAGTGTCGCGTCGTTGCGTCGCCGCGCTGCGTTACCGGCGCGGCGACGCGTCGTCACTTTTAGCACTTGAAGTTAACCGCGTATGAGAGATGAAGTCACTTCACTATGATGCTATGTTAATTTATGTTTTGTTTGCAGATCGCTGCGGGAGTAGGACAGCTAAATGATTGTGGATCAAGTAGCGTCGTTTTAGTAAGTAAACGAAACTTGCATCTAACTTATTTATATTCATTTCCTATAATATTTAAATATCGCATAATATAAATTTCGGTATTGATATTGATAATTCGGTTGAAAGCGTATTGTACAAAATACTTATTCGGTTGACACATATAGTCGCTATTGGCATGAAATTGACTACGTGAAGATATATGTAATATGTTATTATTCTAATGACTAATTGTATAATTGCTTAATTGTAACTAATAATTTACTTGTTTTTCCAAAACAGATGTTACAGCGCGAAGAAATAATAATAAATGAAAGAACAAAGGAAATAGAAGCCTAAGCGATAATCAAAGATGATGGATAGGTAAACATTTTACTATTTTATTATTTGCTACTGCAATGGAAATAATTATTTATATGTCTAGTGTAATACAATATTTTAAATTTATGTAATATATTAAGTACTGCATATAATACTATTTAATAAATAAAATTTTTATATTATATTTTAAGATCTTGAAATATTTAGCAAAATATTTATAATTAAATATGAACAAATATGTATAAAATATTTCAAAATATTATAAATATTTATAATTCATATAAGATTCATTTTTTATTAAATTTTATATAAATTAAAATCACATATAAGATTACTTTCGTACATAAATTTAAAATTTTATTATTGCATTACACTCTTCGATGTTGTATATCGTGCAAGCGTTGATAGAGATTTGATAACTTGTGAAGAAGTAAAGAAAATAATTTGATAATCTGAGAAAAGGAGGAAGCTTAGGAGATGCATCGCACGCCGAGAACTTTGCTGTAAGGATTATTGCTTTATTAAATTAACCTTTTTTTCCTATTTATTCGGATTATTTGAATTCGATGATTTAAAAATAATAATTAGAGAAAATAATTAATCTGAAACAATAAAAAAGTTTATTTTTGTAAAGATATTTTTTTAATAATGTACAATTATTTTAATACATAATTAATTGAAAAGTGATTAAAAAATTCTATGCGTGTATAAAAAGTATCTTAAAATTTTTAAATAATTAATTATTTTGAGCGTTATTTTAATTTGTAGTTTGTTTGTTTGTTACAGAATCATTGTAATTACATGGCCGATAATTCCATTCTTGCGCATCGATCGGTGAGTAGTAAAACACTTTATGAATGAAATAATGAATTTGTGAAAATTATGTCAGATATACATTTATAATTAAGTCAGATATATTTATACATTTATGTCAGATATATATTTATATATCGACGTTGTTGTAATATACTACAAGTGAATATACAAAACTTCATAGATCTATTGCCTTAATTGAATGAGTTATGAAACATTATGATAGATATTTAATCTTGGATCTTTTTTTAATATTTGTGTCTTTGATATGCAAAAATGATTTTGTTGAAATATTCAAAAATTTAATTAGATATTTACAGACCTGAAAATAATTTTATTTCACGATCAAAATAATTAATTATGTAGGAAATTCAAACATAATGAACAAAACTAATAAATGTATATTAGATATAAAGGTATATTAGATATAAATCATCTAGAGCATTCTATATAATTATTCTGATATTTCAATAAAATTATTTTCAGACTTGTATTTAGTTTAATTCTTAGATATTTCATCAAAACCGATTTTTTCGTGTACTGTGCTACTGTGCTTAAAGCTACTTGTACAGATATGAACATAAAAAGAAAACGGGAAATAAAAATTATTGCTTATTCAAAAGAAATAATTTTAACAGATACAAAATAAAGACTAAAAATATGTACTCTTAACATTATAGAAAACTATTGTTGATTTTCAATAAATTAAAAACACATCCATCAAAAAATGAAACCATAAGTATTGGTATATATTAAACAATAAAATATCATAATATATCAATATCTATTAATTTTTATTAAAATTTCTTATAACTTTTTCGATTTTATATTAATATTTTTAATTTCTTATTTGATACGCGATTAAGAGAAATATCATTAAGAAATATTCCCGGACATTATAATAAACCGACGGAAATTAAATTAAGCAAATTACAGAGAAAATTTCGAATACATATACCATAGATCTACTTTGTAGTTGAAAGAAAAATTAAAAACTATAATACAACTTACTAAAGTATATATAATGTACTGAAGTACATATAACATGTTTTTTTAAATTTATCACTTGCTTTTTTTTCAGTGAGAAATGACAATCGATGTTGAATCGACGTCGATTCGACGTCAATTTGATGCTTTTGACGTCGAATCGATATCGATTCCATTATCATTTCTCATTAAGTTCAGAGGCTTATAATGGCGAGTGAAGGACTTGACTTTTTTAAGGTACCCGAATAATTTTATAGAGTTGCTATAGATCTAGAAAACTGGCAAAAATCAGGAAAATTGAAATTGGTTATAGAAAACTGGGAAAAGTCAGAGGAAAATGTTCAAAAGGAATTTTGAAATTTGCTTACAATTTTTTTAAACTAATCCTATTCCAGATAATTGTTATAATTTTTTAATATTATCTCTAACATTTATAGTGAAATACGTTCAACACTTGCAAAACTTTTTAAATAAAATAATTAAATAAAATTTTAATAAAATAATTAAAACTTATACTTTAATCAGTATTTTTATTTGTTCGCCTTTTTCGTAACTGCATTCTTTTTTCCAATACTAATTTATTTTTTGTTGGCTTGAATTTGCACTCAAAATTTTAATATGTTACTAAAACTTTTTTGCGTTGTTTTTAATAATATATGTTGGTTCTTTTCTACAACTTTTCGCTAACTCTTTCTTGATTATTTAATTTTTCTATTGCAGCTCTTTTACGGTACGTGCAAAAGACAAGGCGATTTTTTCGAGGATTCTTTTCGGGTTTAAATCGAAATTTGCTTACGAGATACGGTCCAATATGTGAGATCCTTGCAATACGTACCCAATTCCCGTCACGTTTACCGGTCGAGCTTGTCTCGTAAGACTAGCGTCTAACAAGCCGATAAGCCGAATTAATCACGATTAACGCACGAGGGATGTCAAATTCAAACATGTCATTAATTTTATATGTTTTATTTAATGCGCTTTGAAAATGCGAATGATATTATCATGTATTTTTATATTGCATGCGATCGATTTTGCGTCGAAATTCGTCCATTATTTTACTATATATTATTTTTTTTGCTTAGAATTTTATTAATTTTATAAATTTAAATTTTTTCTAGTAACACATATAACACATTGCAAAAAATTAAAATTTCTATTGTATATAATATTTAATCTCTATAAACAGGGTGTACGTTTTCCCATAAGTTTTGACCAATCGCTTTTGTGTAGATAGGACGGAAAACTAAATGACTAAACTGAGTCGAAAAGTTCTTTACTATTTTGCAATTTTCGCAATGGTTAACGAGATATTAATTACTAAAAGTCTCTAAATATTGTTCTTCAATAATTTTTCACTTAAATATTATCAACTTCACAGAAAATTTGCAAGAGGCAAAAATCGTTTATTTTCTTCTCATAGAACTCTAAGAATTTTTTTTTCAGAATTTTTTATCAACTTTTTAATACTGCATTTTCTTATTTTTAACATCATGAGTATTAAAAAATTCTGAAAAACTTCTCAGAACTTTATAAGAAGAAAATAAACAATTTTTATCTCTTGCTATTTTTCTATAAAGTTATTAACATTTGAGTAAAAAATTAATAAAGATCAATATTTAACGATTTTTAGTAATTAATATCTCGTTAATTGTTGCGAAAATTGCAAAATGTGGTACAGGACTTTTCGACTCAGTTTAGTCTGCTCTTTTATATAAAAGCGATTGGTCAAAACTTACGAGACATCCTGTATATACATATATATTGAAACCTTTTGATCAGAACGAGAACATGTAAGTAGAATGCAATAAATATATTTTTTCTAAACTTAAATATAATTCCAAATTTAAATAATGCGTCGGAGACATTTTGTGCAATTTTTATAATTTGTATTAATTTTTTTGAATGTTATTTTTCTTTATCTCATTTTTCGATATGATCTCTATTTTTCTATACGATCGACTTGCATATTAATTCGAATCAAACGAAATATTGTCGACGATGATAATAAACCGACTGTAGGAGAAGTTTTTCTCCTTATTGATTTCTAGTTAAAATACAATCAAAGTACAGTCAGGTTTAACCAAGATAAGTTCAATCTGGTCCGAAGAAAGAAGAAGGAATACAATATAAGGAATAAGGTAAATAGTTATTGACCATGTATAAGGTTCAAAGTGATTTGTTTATTTGCTTAATTTAACACTAGTATCTTAGATGTTACAAAGTGACAAGTAAATTTAATATATTTTTGCGAAATTGTAAATTTTATATTATAACTGACTATAGAATTTGCGAAACGTCTTATTTTATCTCGCTCTTACGATAAAACATATTTACAAAGTATATAATTAAATATTTATTAAACGAATTTTTAAATTATGTTTCGTATTAAATATATTAAATTATTAAAAAATAATTAGACGCGTTATTTTGATGTTTATATGTGTCATTTCTGCCTCAACAATGGGACTTCGTTGCTATATTATCTCTTGCGTCAAATGGACGTTAATAAATATTGTGATTCATACCGATGGACAGTCGTAGTGATTCAATGTGGAAAGTTATTTTCCGTCAGTTTCCTTAGGATCTGTCCGAAATCTACTTCGGTGTCTCGATGAATCTGGGGATTTCCGTTACAGGACTGAAATTGATTTTCTTTACAGTCCTTGGAAGCAGTGATTTCAGAAAGAAATAACAATGACAACGATGTAAATTAATTAATTTTTTTTAAGTTGAATCGCGAAGTCGTTTAAATAATATATTCTGAGAGAAGAGTTCTTCTCTTTAAATATTCTTTCATTAATTAATATTAATGCTGTTTTGATTAAAAAGGCTTAGCAGATTGATGTAGCTGATAGCAGTTGTTTATAAAGACTGAATTACACTCAGTTGTGAATAAATCACAATTTGGTCACGACTTCTTTGAGAAAAATATTGTTACAAATGAATATATCTTTTATTTTAATCTTTAGTTTCTTTTAAGAAACTATTTTCAGGCACTGGTCATCCCTCTAATCAACAACAATCTAATGAACATTAATTAATTTTTAAATATTCCAGAACATTTGTTATAACACACACATAATTATATTTTAAATATTTTTAATTGTTTTATATAATAAAATATATACGCAGTGTATACATTATATAAGAAATTTTTAGCTTTTATTTACTTGATAAAATTGTATCAAAGAGATTTATACTTATTTGAATTAATTATGATGATGAACATAATTAAAAATGTGTGGGCACTTATTAAATTCGAGACGAATCGATTGGATATCCCGATATCAGTAAGATTTTGATAACTTTAATTATTTAAATATTACATTTAATATAAATAATTTATTAGATAATTTATTTAATTATTGAATTACATTTAATGAAATTATAGAAGAATAGAAAACGATGTGAATCTTATTCATTAAATATTTGATTATGAAATTAATTGAAATGTTATTGTTATCGGTTCGATTCGCCTCGAACAGTTGGTACCTGAGAATTTTTGTACTCACACATTTAATAAATTATAATAAAAACGTATGTATTTTATTATTTTAAAGTATAATCATTTGTAACCACTTTTTAGTAGAAATCATTCTATCCGTATCCTTTGATAATAAAAATATATATTTGTAATAGTGAAAGATATATTTTCTCGCGAATCTTGATCGCACGTATTAAAGAACTGAGATGAATATCAATTAAATTACCATTGAAATATTTGAAAATTGCATTACACTTGCATTATGCAAAGATTTAGAAAAAGTGACAGTTGTTAACTCACTACTGAAATAGCTGCTATCGGGAGCAATTCAGAAAATCCGGGATTTATTTCCTTCTGTAGTGGAGTTCTTGATGTTCATCAGATCACTTAACTTTCCTTTGCGGATTAATCCCATGGAACTCGACAGAAGTAGAGCACAGCTTGTTCTCTAACATGTAGATCGTTCTTCTTTGTGTCGGACTACTCAATGAATCACTCGGCGGAAAGACTTGATCTAGTCGAATTGTTAGATTATCCTCTATTGAACGCGGTGATAAAGTCACTTAAATTTTGAAAAACGCCTTGATGATGCGCATATTTAAAATCAGAACGTCTTTAAGACGATTTTCAAACTTTATTTCTAGATTTTGACATGTGTTGTTTGATTATTGTTAAAATTTGTGTCAACGTTATCTCGTTTTAAGCCTATCTCATTTTACAGTATGTTATGTAAATCCTGTATAAAAACATAGGTGAAATAAGTCTTAAATTTTAATTAATTGTAGTTGAAAAGAATATTCGACTATGATCGGTCAATTTCTTAAGACTTAAGATTTACTACACCTATTGTATTTCGAGACTGAAGAAAAAAAGGTCCGCCGAAAAAAACGGGAGTGGTGGAGGGCCTTTACAAGGTTGATCCGCTTTTATCGGAAATTTCTGTTTTAATTTAAAGATATTACTTCATTTATAAAGGAAATTGTAAAATCTATTATAGTTTAGATAGAATGCATAATAACTGCAATGATATTTGATAAAAGAGCAGAGTAGCCTTATAAAAAGATTTATATATATATA